>PVJA010015735.1:0-10293 GCA_004027025.1 Myocastor coypus | reverse complement strand
ACAAACCACCTTGGTCCCATACCCACCCCATTGGAGGGGGCGGGGCAGACGGCCGCAGCAGCTAAGGTCGTTGCGCCCCCTGGCGGCCCATTGTCAGACCACAGAACTTGGAATGGGTGAGATACATCCCAGTGTATACACACGCACGCACGCACGCACACACGAGGGCCTGCTGAGGGAGAATAAAGCAGACTGAAGTTTCCCAGGCAGTGTCCACGCTGTTTTTCACTAATGGCTACAAACACGGCCTCTTCCATGCCCAGCCCTTTTGGTCAGGGGTCAGACCCTCTTGGCCTGATCAGAGGCCTCTCTCCCCTAGGGGGCAACTGGGGCTTCTCTGCTCTGCTGTGCCCACCAGAGCTCAGGGCAGCACTCCATGCAGCCGCCCCACCTCGACGAAGGCCTCCACGCATCGGTCGATATCTTCTTCACTGTGTACTGCTGAGATCTGTACCCGGATGCGGGCCTTGCCCTTGGGAACCACAGGGTAGCTGAATCCAATGACAAAGATGCCTGGGAAGGCAGACAAGAAGGGCTCACTGCAGCCAGACATAATTTGGAGACACAGCACACAGGGGCTACCTTCTTGAGGCCCATGGAGGAAAGGACGGGGGTAAGGAATGTGATCTTTGCTCTTAGGACCCCCACCAGTGCTTTATTTCCAGCTCCCTTACATTCACATTTTATTAATTAATTAATTATTATTATCATTATTATTTTTTTTTGTGGGACTGGGGTTCAAACTCATGGCCTTGCAGTTGCCAGGCAGGTACTTGTGCCACGGAGCTATCTCCCCAGCCCACCCACATTCACTTATTGAAAGACAGGATGTCACTATAGTTCTTACTTGCCTCAAATTCCTGGTGATCCTCCTGCCTCAGCCCTCCCACTAGTGGGCTTATAGGCATACAACATGCCTAGCTTATTTAAATTTGTGTGTGTGTGTGTGTGTGTGTGTGTGTGTGTGTGTGTGGTGCAAAGCCAGGGCCTAAGGCATGCTAAGCAGATGCCCCCTCTTACCTCGCTTCAGCATGTCATCTGCCATGAGGGAGGCCAGCCGGGCATCTCCTAGCATCACAGGGCAGATAGGATGATTGGCTCCCGAGATGGTGAAGCCAGCAGCTTCCATCTTAGTGCGGAACCTGGGGGCACAGCTGGGTGTCAAAGGTAGCTGGGGGGGCCACAGAGCACCCATACCTGCCCCTCAAGGGCACATGGCCCAGGACATAGGTCCAGGTCTACAAGAGGACATGGTAAGGATGGAGAGACACCAGGCAGGGAGTACAGACTGGAGCAGTGGTGGAGGATTCAGGAGGCAGAGGGAAGAGGCAGCAGCAGAAGGCCCGGCAGCTGGGGAGGTATTTGTGCCCTCCCTCCCCCGCCTGCCTGGGCCCCTGGGAACCGCACCGCTGAGTCTTGGCTGCCATGGACTGGACGAGGGTGCTGCTCTCCATAAGCAGGTCCAGGGCCTTGGAGGCGCAGCCCACGACAGCCGGGGGAAGGCTGTTGGAGAAGAGGTAGGGCCGGGCACGCTGCCGCAGCAGGGACACCAGTGGTGCAGGCCCCGTTGTGTAGCCCCCTGTGAGCAAGGGAAGGGGTGGTCAGTGCCAAGCCCAGAGTGCTCCCGAGGTGCAGTCTGTGGTGCCCTCTTCCCTGTGGCCCCAAATGTGCCCTGCCTGTACATAAGGGGAGCCAAGCCACAAGCCCAGGTACCTGATGCTCCACCCAGCGCCTTCCCCAGAGTGGAATTGATGATGGTGACTTGGTCCATCACACCCAGCAGCTCATCTGTGCCCCTGCAAGGGAAGCAGCCACTGATGCCACAGGCCTCCTGGCTCCCCCCACCCAGCTCTGCAGTAAGACATGCTCCCACCGTCCTGTGGGCCCCAGAAAGCCAGTGGCGTGGCATTCGTCCACAAAGACCAGGGCACCATATTGAGAGGCGAGGCGGCAGATCTCCTGCAGGGGTGCAAGGTCACCATCCATGGAAAAGGCCCCATCAGTGGCTACCAGGCACAGTCGATGCTTCTGCAGGAAAGTGGGACAGGTGGCAAGTGGCGTGGTCATGAGTTGGGCCACTGGGCATGTCCCATGCTGCGTGGGCCTCTGAGAGGTGGGCACTGATGCAGCATCCCTTCTGGGCTACAGCATCTTCTGGCCTTCTGGGCCCCTCCCATAGAAGGTGGGAGCCCCACACTGCCCTGGGCAGTAGATGGGTCTCAGGCTTCCCTGCCTACACCAGGCCCTAGTCACATACCACAACCTCTGCCTGCCCAGGGCCTGTGCACCCAAAGGTGTTTGCTGCCTTTGGGTGGCAGCTGAAGAAAGCAAGCTTTAGGGTCAGAGCATTTGGGGTCTACTTATTTCCTCACCAGGGGAGCCTGAGGGGAGCCCAGAGCTTGGCCTCCAGACCCCACACCTCACCCCACCTGGGCTTCCTGCAGCTTGGCTTCTAGGTCAGCCATGTCCAGGTGTCGGTAACGATACTTGTGGGCCTTGCACAGCCGGATGCCATCGATGATGGAGGCATGGTTCAGCTCATCTGACAGCACGGCATCCTCGGGGCTCAGCAGGGCCTGGGGGGGGGACAACTTGGTGGAATGGGAGTGGTCACCCAGTCACCTGGTTCACCTTCTCTGAGTTCCCCGAGTCATGATTTCACTGGCCCGACTCATGATTTCACTGGCAGCCAGGGCATTCCTAGTGCAGGGAGGCAGGTGTCCTCCATTCCACCTGGGTCGCCAAGGCCCTGCTCTGGTGAGGGCATGTGAGAAAGCTTGGGGAGAACCAGGACCCATTCACCAGCCTCCTGGCACAGGCTATACCCTCAATGCTCTGGAGAAGGGGCTCCTTGTAAGCCCCTTTGTCCTAGAGCACTAACCTGGCATACCTGGCCTGCAGAAGGGAGGCCACTAGAGCCACCTGGCCTGGTGCTGGTAGCCTGCAGGCTCTGCTGACCGCCCATGTCCACACCTCCACCAATTCCCACCCTCAGCCCCACACACCTCGAAGAGGCCAGCATTGGCATCAAAACAGCTGGGGTAGAGGATGGCATCCTCCCGCTGGTGGAAGCGGGCGATCTTGGCTTCCAGGCTCTTGTGGATGCTCTAGGGAGAGTGTGTGACAGGAGCTAAGACTGCCTGAAGGGCTGCGTGGAACAAGTCCTAGGGGGCAGAGGCCCAAAGGCCTCAGTCTCAGCCTCGCTCTTCCTTTTGAGCCACACAGGCCACCAGAGTCAGCAGGAAGGCGGCACACAGCTGCACTGAGGGGCTGAGGACTTGCGTTTCCCTTCCCAGGTGGATCCTGGGTATGTAAGGACCTCTGTCCAATGGTGGAATTATGGGTACTGATGGCAAGCACAATACGTTTTCTTAATACCAGATAGTGTTTTGGGCTACTTTATGGCATGGAAGAGGTCACACAAACTCCACATTCAACTTGGGCCTCTTTGTTTTTTGAGACAAGGTCTTGCCATATTGCTCAGGTCCACCTTGAACTCACTTTATAGCCCAGGCGGCCCTTGAACTTGTGGCAGTCCTGATTCTTCAGCCTCTTGGGTATGCCACTATGCCCAGCTAAGCATTTGGGCTTATTGCTTAGGTTCAGAAGTTGCTTAGTCTACCCGAGGTCTTTTTTGGGTGTACCTCATTGGGAGACAGTTCTGCTTCCAACATTCATTTCAGCCTCGCCTGTCAGGACAGGTAATATACTACAGGCAGAGCCGGGCGTGGTGGCTCACGCCTGTAATCCCAGCACTCGGGAGGCTGAGGCAGGAGGATTGGTGTGAGTTCGAGACCAGCCTGGGCTACAAAAGTGAGCTCAAGGCCAGCCTCAACTCCATAGTGAGACCCTGTCTCAAAAAGACAAAAAAAAAAAAAAAAATATATATATATATATATATATATATACTACAGGCAGTTAGAAGCAGTGACTCTTGAACCAGGCTACCTGGGTTCAGATCCCACAATGCACTGTGTGCTTTTGGACAAGTCATTAACTTATCTGGGCCTTGAGGCTCTCATGTCAATAACATGGGTAAAGCAGGAGGATTCATGAGTTAATACTAGTAATGTCCTCAAAAGTAAATGGCACAAGGGACTAGGGATTTATTTTATTTTATTTTTTTTGTCTTTTTTTTTTTTTTTGAGACAGGGTCTCGTTATGCAGTTGAGGCTGGCCTTGAGCTCACTTTGGTAGCCCAGGCTGGTCTCGAACTCGCACCGATCCTCCTGCCTCAGCCTCCCAAGTGCTGGGATTACAGGCGTGTGCCACCACGCCCGGCTTGGGACTAGGGATTTAGCTCAGCAACACAATGCTTGCCTGGGGGCCAGGGAGATAGCTCAGTGGAATAAGTGCTTGCACAAGGTCCTGAGTTCAATCCCTTGTACCACAAAAACAAACAAACAAACAAACACACACACAATGCCTGCCTGGCAAGTATGAAGTCCTGAGTTCCATTCCCAGTGCCAGAGTGAGAGCATGCGAGAGTTAGAGTGTCAGAGAGCAAGGAAGGGAGCGAGGGCACAAGCATGTCCTCCCAGTGCACAAAGGTAAATGGCAAACATTATAGAAGCTTTATGTTTGTATTAATTTGTTTTGTAACACTGACAAAATAAATAATAGCCACCATTTATTGAGTGCTTCTGTGTATTAGGTACTATTCTAAGCATTTTTATGTGTATTTTTTTCCCTCTTGTACTGTCAGAAATGAATTCAAGGCCTTTGCACTGATCTCCATCCCTAGCCCCGAAACCCCCTTTTCTGAGACAGGGTCTTACTATGTAGCCCAGGGTGGCCTTGAACTCTCAGCGATCGTTCTGCCTCTGCTCCAGAGTGCTGGGATTACAGTGGCACCACTACATCCAGCACCAGCACTTTAAATTGCTACATTGCCCACCCTGGGCTTGAACTTGTGATCCTATTGCTTCAGTCTCCCAGAGTGCTGGATTACAGGCCTGCACCACTATGTCCAGTTTGCTACATCCATCTATCTGCCTGCCTGCCTGCCTGCCTGCCTGCCTGCCTGTCTGTCTGTCTATCTATCTAGCTAGCTCAGCCTGCCCTGGAGGTGGGGCTGGCACAGGTGTGTTAAAGCACTGAGCTATCTTGCCAGCCCAATCTATGTATGTATGTATGTATGTATGTATGTATGTATGTATCTACCTACCTATCTATATCTATCTACCTATCTATATCTATCTATCTATCCATCTATCTTTTTTTTAGAGAAGGGTCCACAGGGTGTTCAGGATCTCCCTATTAGATCAGACTCATCTAGTGATCTGCTTGTTTTCAGCCTCCCAAGAGCTGGGATTATAGGTGCGCACCACCACACCCAGTCTCAATTGCTGTCTCACCTCACCCAGGAGCGGGGCCAGCACAGCAGACCCAGAGATTAAACCTGGGCAGTTCAGGCTGGTCTTGCACTCACTTTGTAGCCCAGGCTGGTCTCAAACTTGCACCAATCCTCCTGCCTCAACCTCCTGAGTACTGGGACTACAGGTGTGTGCCACCACACCCAGCGTACCTGTTAAATCTGTAACCATCCTATCATCTACTGTTGTGCCTATCTTACCAACAATCCATTCAAGTCATAGAGAGGACAAGACACTCGCCTACTGTGACACAGCCAATAAACAGCAGCACTGGAAACCAAGCCCAGAGAATAGCTCCAGAACTCTCAATGTCAGAGCTACACCTTTTATTCTTTTCCTTGGTAGGATAGGGGAGAAGACTCTCTTCCACAGGTGGAGAAATGGATGCTTACAATGGGTGTTCATAAATATAAAGTTTCTTAGCCTGGTATGGTGATACACACCTGTTATCCCACCACTCTGGAGGATGAGGCAGAAGGACTGCAAGTTTGAGCCCAGCTTGGGCAATGTGTGATTTTAATGAGATCTTGTCTCAAAAAATTTAAAAAATAGCTGGAGATGTAGCTCAGTGTAAAGGCCCTGGGCTCAATCTCTAATACCACAGAACAAAATAAATTAAATAAATAAATAATAAATACATGCACAGATAAATGAAATGAAGGAAGAAAGAAAGGTAAAGTTTCTCAGCAAAACAGGCACCCAGGTTCTCTACCTGGTGGCTCTGGGCTAACAAGGGCCTCCAGCCTGAGCCCTGGATTTGCAGAGGTGTCTGCGATCAGAGCATACCCGATCCCTGTTTTACCTGGGTCCCACAGATGAAGCGGACAGAGCTGAGGCCAGCTCCGAACTCCTGCAGAGCCTGCAGGCCTGCCTGGATCACCTCGGGGTGGCTGCTGAGGCCCAGGTAGTTGTTGGCACAGAAGTTCAGGATTCCTGAGGTGGAAAGAAATGAACACAGCAGCTCAGACAGGGCAAGGGTGGGCCTGCAAGGGCACAATGCCGGCCCAGAAGTAGTCCAGAGAGGAACTAAACCTAGGCAGCCCCAAAACAGCCCCAGATGATGCAGCCTGGGACCCAGGCCAAGGTGGGGCCCACCAGGAGGCTCTGAATCCATTAGCCACAGGAGAAGCAGGGTGAGGGAAGGAGTCTCTCCAATGCTGTGACTTGAAGGATGAGAAGATTCATTCATTTTTTTTTTGAGATAGTCATTGTGGTTTGGAGTTTTGCAAGGGGAAATAGTACAATATAGAACGCTTTTTAAAAATCTTTTGTGGAAGCTGAGGCAGGAGGATCGGTGCGAGTTCAAGACCAGCCTGGGCTACGAAAGTGAGCTCAAGGCCAGCCTGAACTGCATAGCGAGACCCTGTCTCAAAAAGACAAAAATAAATAAATAAATAAAAAATAAAAATAAAAATCTTTTTGAGACATGGTCTTGCTATGTAGACCAAGCTGGACTTGAGTTTACTTTGTAGCCCAGTGTGGTCTTGGACTTGCACTGATCCTCCTATCTGAGCTTCCTGAGTGCTGCTGGGATCATAAGTGTGTGCCAGCATAGCCACCCAGGGCAATTATAAGATTATTTTAGGTGTCTGCATGCTCGACAGGTGCGAGCCAGCCTCTGACTGGAGGCCACAGTGGTGAGGCACAAACTGCACAATAAAGGTGGCCTGCAGAGCCTGTGAGTGGGAGAAGTGTCAGCTGCTACCCTGAGAAACCTTGACCTTGACGATGGTGAGTAGCCAGCCAAAGTACAATCTAATACGGGAGGTAGGCCATGGCAGTTATGGTGTTGTGTATGAAACTGTCATTAGAAAAATTCTGCACAGGCTGCAGTAAAGAAAATGCAATGCCATGCACCTGAAAATGTTGAACTAGCCCTTCATGAGTTCTGGGCATTGAGCAGTACTAAAAGCTGGCATCCAAATGTGACTCACTTGCAGGAAATGCATCCTGCAGAAAGAAGGGAAGGTGCAAAGCTGTCTCCTGGCTCCAGCTCTTCCCTTCACTTACACTTTGCAGAGACTTCATTAAAAGGAGAAACTGCCTGTGATCCCAGAAGCGCCTATTATTTGTGGTTTGTGATGGACTGTTGTGACAGGATATCTGGATGAGTATCTGCTGTCCAGAAAGCCCAGTTGTAGTGCTCACATCAGCTTCATGCTTCAGCTCTGCAGTGCTCTAGCTTTCTTGCATAAAAACCAGATCATGCACCGAGATCTGAAGCCTGTTAACATCCTAATTTCTCAAAGCAGCTTGGATACAAGTGACTTGGAGCCCACATTGCAAGCGGCTGACTGTGGTTTAAGTAAAGTTTGTCTAGCCTCTGGACAAACCCAGAAGAACCTGTCAGTGTAGACAAGGGCTTCCTCTCCTCTGCCTATGGAACCGATTTCTACACAGCTCCCAAAGTGTGGTGAGGATGCCATACAGAGAAAGCAGACATCCGTGCTCTGGGGATCGGTGTCTGGGCCATGCTGGGAAGGATCACATTCCCAGGCACAGACAAAGAAGGAACTCCTGGCAAGTTATGTAAAACAAGGAACTGAGATTGTGCCTGTTGGGGAGGCACTTCTGGAAAATCCCCAAATGGAGCTTCTCATTCCCAGGAAGAAAACATCTATGGATGGGCAAATGAAACAACTGATTAAGGAGAGACTGGCTGCAAGCCCTCAGGATCGCCTAGATGCTTTCAAAGTAGGACTCAGATTAGTACCAGTTGCACTTAAAGATAGCCTGGGAAACAGCTCAGCAGCATATATGTGCCTGCCTGGCAAACGCAAGGCCCTAAGTTCGATCCCCATACCACAAAAAAATTAGAGAGCACCCAGTAAACATGACATTATTTGTAAATGTCTTAGATGACATGCTGCTTCTGATTTAACAGTGATGCAACATTATGTGGTAGAAATAGAATACAAAAGCTAACTCTACATTCTAAGGGTTTAAGATTTTGCCGGGCATGGTGGCTCACGCCTGTAATCCCAGCACTCGGGAGGCTGAGGCAGGAGGATTGGTGCGAGTTTGAGATCAGCCTGGGCTACAAAAGTGAGCTCAAGGCCAGCCTCAACTGCATAGCGAGACCCTGTCTCAAAAAGACAAAAAAAAAAAAAAAAAAAAAATTTATTGTGGGCTGTTTTTACTTTTCTGAATTTAAGCCGGCCATTTTGTTAGTATGTTTTATTTTTTTTATTTTAATTTAATTTAATTTTTTTTTTTCTTGTTTCAGAACTTTTGTTTATTTTTATGGCCGGCTCAGCCTGCCCTGAGGGCAGGGCTGGCGCAGCATGTGGTGCTGGGGATCAAACCGCGGTCCCTGCAGCTGCCCAAGCTTTCCTGCTTTTCCCAAGCAGGTGCTTTAGATCACTGAGCCATCCTGCCAGGCCCCTTATTTTTTATTTTTTGAGAAAGTGATTGATTTTCTTTTTTCCAGAAATAAGCACTTAATATTATTTACTGTTATGGTTTATGTCTAGTTATCCCCCCAATGCCTCATATAGTCATTGGGCGAGGACTTTTATAGATTGAGACTTGACTCATGAGTCACTGGGATTATGTGTTTTAGTACTGATGGGATTATTGGTCTGAGTAGGGCTGGGACTATGGGTGTGGTCTAGTGCGGATATCCTAAGGCAGAGAGCCTGATAGGAATATAAGTGAGAGACGGAGAGACAGACTAGAGCTGTTGGTGTGGCTCTGCTGCCATGTTTGGTTGGCTGCCTCTGTCACCATTTTGCTGCTGTTCCACTGCCATGAACTGGATGCTGTCTGTCCTGCTCCACTCAGCCTTGGGCCAGCTGAATATGGACTGAAACCTCCAGTAACTGTGAGCTAAATAAACCTTTCCTTCCTTCATTTCAAGTGTCGGGTATTTGTCCCAGCAATGAGTAAAAAGTAACTAAGACATTTACATTTATGGATCAAAATAGAAATATCAATTTATTTTTTATTTATTTTGTTTGTGGGACTGAGGTTCTAACTCATGACCTTGCACTTGCCAGGAAGGCACTTGTGCCACTGAACTATATCTCCCTGGCCCCTCAATTTGTTGTTTAAATGATAGATGGTTTATTTATTTTTATTAGTTTTTATAATATAAAATGTAATTAATACATTGCATGTCTTTGTCATAGTTGTTCAGTATACAAGATGCAGACATAATTTGTTGTCTAAACATCATTAGGGGCTGGCAAGATAGCTCAGCAGTCTAAAGTGCCTGCTTAGGTAAGCTTAGTCAACTGCAGAGACAGCAATTCCAATCAGGCACCACATGCTGCACCAGCCCCAACCCCAGGGCAGGCTGAGCCGGCCATAACATAAACAATAAATAAAGCTTTAGGGGCTCAGCAGGATGGCTCAGTGGTCTAAAGCTGCAGGGACCGCAGTTTGATCCCGGGCACCACATGCTGTGCCAGCCCTGTCCTCTGGGCAGGCTGAGCCGGTCATAAAAATAAACAAACAAACAAAAGTTCTGAAACAAGAAAAAAATAAAATAAAATTAAAAAATAATTCTTAAAAAATCAAGCTTTTTTTTTTTTTTTGAGACAGGGTCTTGCTATGAAGTTGAGGCTGGCCTTGAGCTCACTTTTCTAGCCCAGGCTGGTCTCGAACTCGCAACAATCCTCCTGCCTCAGCCTTCCAAGTGCTGGGATTACAGGCATGCGCCACCATGCCCGGCTAGCTTTATTTTTTAATTTAATATTTTTATTGTTTAAATTTAACAATGGTCATATTACATATTTTCATCATCAGATCAGTTTAGATTAATACATATAGGTATATAAGATTGATCAAACAATTAAACATTAACCCTTCTAAATCAACATTACTTTTTGTTTTTTTTTTTTCTTTTCCCCTTTCTTTTTTTTGAAAGTTGACATATTGCATATTGTCCTCACAATCGTTCTACAGAGTACAGTGT
>PVJA010015734.1:0-44768 GCA_004027025.1 Myocastor coypus | reverse complement strand
AAAGACCCAGGATATAAGGGAACCTGTGCTGTAATATCCTATAACTCAGAGGTGTCCCAAATTTCCTGGTCAAGGAGATTATGGGACCTCAGAGGAAAGGGATGAATGAACTGTGGTGCGTCTAAGGAGAGTCACCCAGAGAAAAACATTCTCTCTGGCTTTCACAGAAAGCAAAATGGCCAAGCAATGGCCGTGACTCATCCCGAAGGCTGACACTTAACAACAGTTCTACAAAGTACTTCCTATGGTCCCAAACTTAATCCTGAGGTGATTTGACCCTGGAAGATACAAAAAAAAAAAAAAAATGTTTTGTTATACAGGTCTTGCTTCAACTTGCCCTTGACCAACCAGCAGGAAAAAAAAAATGCTTAAGTACAATGCATGAAGCACAGAGCTAGATAGGTGAGACGAGCATTAGGAAGCTTAGATTCAATAGCTTCCAACATCACAGGCTTCACTTGTGGCCCACTGCAATTGCAGAACATTTGACTGTATATGTACCTGCTTCCTCTTAGTCCAAAGAGAAGTATATTCTTTTCCTTTTTTTTTCTAAGCAACATCAGTAGGGAGGTGGGTCATGCCCCACACACTGTACTCTGTAGAACGATTGTGAGGACATTATGCAATATGTCAACTTCCAAAGAAAAGAAAGGGGGAAAAAAAAAAGATAATAATGTTGATTTAGAAGGGTTAATGTTTAATTGTTTGATCAATCTTATATACCTATATGTATTAATCTAAACTGATCTGATGATGAAAATATGTAATATAACCCGTGTTAAATTTAAACAATAAAAAAAAGTGAAAAAAAAAAAAAAAAAAGAATAAATGCTTATCTGCCTCCTTGAATCCCAGGTTTCAGGAATCCCTAAGTAACCGGGAATCCCTAAGTAACCCACTACAGCTGCCCCTGGGCTTTGTTTGTTTATTATTCTCCACTTCGTAAGATGCTATATCCTGATCTCTTCAAATGCGTATATCAATTGTGGAAGTATGATCATTTTTAAAACATTGGTTTCGCCTGTCTGATACCTGAAAATGTTTCCATTTTCTGTTGCTCTTTAGATCTCTCTCAGACCATTGCAGCCTTCTTTGTATAGGTCTTTATCTTCCTTTGGTTGGGTAATTTCTAAGTATTTATTTTTTGTAGATTCTATTGTGAATGATAGTACTTTTCTAATTTCTTTTTTTTTTTTTTTTTTTTTTTTTTTTTTTTTTTTTTTTTTTTTTTTTTTTTTTTTATTATTTTTTTTTTTTTTTTTTTTTTTTTTTTTTTTTTTTTTTGCAGGACCGGAGATTGAACTCAGGTCCTTGTGTTTGCCAGGCAAGCGCTTATTCTACTGAGCTATCTCCCCAGCCCCTCTAATTTCTTTCTTGGTAAGTTAAATATTAATATACAGGAATGCTATAGTTTTTTGTGTGTTGACACTGTATTACCATGATACTAAATTCAACTCATAATTACAGGAGTCTTTTGGTGAGATTTTTTGGACCTTCTGTGGAGAAGATCATGTCATCTGCAGATAATAATAATTAGACTTCTTTCATATAAACTTTTACATCTTCCTCTTTCCTGATTTCTCTGGATAATATTTGAAGCGCTATATTGAATAGAAATCATGACACTAGGCATTCTTGTCAGGTTCTTCAACCATTTAATGTGATGTTGGCCATTGTTTTGCTATAGAGACACTTTGTAAGATTGATATA
Source organism: Myocastor coypus (assembly GCA_004027025.1). Classification (NCBI taxonomy): domain Eukaryota; kingdom Metazoa; phylum Chordata; class Mammalia; order Rodentia; family Myocastoridae; genus Myocastor; species Myocastor coypus. The sequence goes on along the minus strand of PVJA010015734.1, from coordinate 43,058 downwards.
AGGTCCTTTTGTGCCTTATTTCTTTAGGCTATTTTACCATGAATGGATGTTAACTTTGTTACAGATTTTCTTTTCTGTAGCAATTGAAATGATCACATGATTTTTTCATTGATTCTGTTTATGTTATGCATTGTTTTATTAATTTGCATATGCTGGACCATTCCCAATGATGCAGGGAGAAAAAACTGATCTAGCGTGGATGATCTCCAATAGGGAACCTCCAAATGATATAGGAAAAACTGGTCCACAACCTGAAAATTACCTGGGACGAGTTCGTGTTCTCTAAAACCAAAGAATGAATTTTAGGAACAAATGGAGGTAATAAGCAGAACATATTTACTGAAAGAAAGAAAGCTCCTGTACGAGAGAGGAACAGGAAGGGAGTCCCGAGTGGGTGTCCCCTGGAAGCTGTCTCTTCCAGGGACTTTTATAGAGAAGATATGAGAACTCACATAGGTGGATATGATGTGGGATAAAACTGTGGTCAACCAATGAGATTGCAAGCACGATTGCTCAGGTAAAATTGATTAACATCAGGATCCAATGAGAAGGCAAGTCACGTAGCAAGCAGGCAACACCACCACCTAGTGAGCTTGGGCTCCTGACTCTTTTTAGGCTCTTTCAAGGTGATTGATACTTATTTAGCATATCAATCGCTGATACCCATCTTTAAGGGACTATGTAGTTGCTTTTATTTTATTTGTGTGTGTGTGTGGGACTGGGGTTCAAACTCATGACCTTGCACTTGTCAGGCAGGCACTTGTTCCTCAGAGCTATCTCCCCGGCCCCTGTAGTTGCTTTTATCTACTCCTGTCTTCAGATCTGGCCCACTGTGGCGGAGTGTCTGTCTGTAGTTAGAGTCACAAAGTCTGGCTGATGGTGAAGGAGTGTCTGTCTCTAGTTGGAAGGTCACCTTGTCTTCCCTGTCGTCCTTGAGGGCCTGCCCCTGTCTGACTGTCTATATATTTCTATCTAACTCGGGTGCCTACAACACCAGCATTTGTTAGATAAATCTAACTTGATCATAAGGTATGAAATTTATGATAATTTATCCAATTTCCTTTTCCATTTATTGCTGAGGATTTTAGTCTATATTCATTAAAGGGCCTATAAGTTCTCTTTTTAAGTTAGTTGATTTTCTCATCTTGGAATCAGGGTAACGGTAGCTTCCAGGAAGAACTTTGGGAATGCTCTTTCCCTTTCAATTTCTTTAAAGGTTGAAGACCATTGGCTTTTGCCCTTCTCTACAGTTCTTATAGAATTGGGTAGTGAATCCATCAAGACTCAGTCATTTCTTCATGACTTAGTCACTCTCAGGGCCAAACAAGGCAGCCCTGGCTTCTCAGCAGAGAGAGCAGAGCCCTGTGTATTTCTGGACCTGAACTTAAACTTCTCAGGTGGTCCCTTCCAGCCTCCACCTTCCCTGTGACTGTCCCCCAGGCCTGTCTCGCACCCAGTTAAGAGGGCAACATTGGAAGAGGGCAGCAATCGGAACCCAGGGTGGAAGTTCTTTCACAGCTGTTCTGAGGCCCTGTCTTAAGTAATCAACACTGCCCGCTGATGAAACCTTTCTGACAATATGGTGGATTCAGCACAAGGTTTCCTCTCACTTCATTGGCCACCATATGGAGGAGTCACTTTCAGAGTGAAGAACAATGCAGGGTACGCAGCTTACAATGGCTGTGGGCTTTTGTTGGAGCTTTTGATCCTGATCTGTTACTTCTCCCTGGAGATCCCAGCCCGTGCTGCTCACCTTCTGTCTTCCAAGTGACGATCCCCTCCCTGGGAGCTCAGGGAGCTTCCAGACTTTGTTCTTTTCTCTGTGTTGTAGTCCAGTTTGCCAACTTCTCTGAAATTCCTAGGTTCCCATTGGTTCCTTCTCAGCTCCTGGAAAGTGACTTCATATTTTTTCTATATGTGTAGTTATTATTTTTGAGGTGCATGGATTCCAGGAGTTGGTCAAACTGAATTTTGCTGCTCATCCTCACTCTGACTCTTTGGTTTGACTCTAAAGCTAGTTATTCTGATTTTATTTTTCTATCAAATATGCTGAATCTGGTGATGTATCTCAGTGTACAGTGTTTGCTTAGCGGGTGTCAGACTTCGGATTCAATCCCCACCATGGTAAATCTTTGGGAGTTAGTTTTAAATTCTTTATCATGTTGTTTCTTGCCATGTAACAGAAACACACTATGTGAAATAACAAGTGTAGCTTCACCATGAATAAGCAGAGAAGCAAATAGCATATGAACACATACCAAGGCAACTTCTCTGTTGATTGAGTTCTTTAAAAATACTGATATAGGGCCCGGCAGGATGGCTCAGTGGTCTAAAGCACCTGCTTAGGAAAGCTTAGGTGGCTGCAGGGACTGCGGTTCGATCCCTGGCACCATATGCTGTGCCAGCCCTGCCCTCAAGGCAGGGTGAGCTGGCCATAAAAATAAATAAACAAAGAAACAAAAGCTCTGAAATAAGAAAAAAAATAATAAAAATACTGATATGCACTACCTAGTGTATATCGTATTATTTATTTATTTATTTATTTATTTTTATTTTTTAATTTTTTCTTGTTTAAGAACTTTCGTTTGTTTTCTTATTTATTTTTATGGCTGGCTCAGCCTGTCCTCAGGGCAGGGCTGGCGCAGCATGTGGTGCCAGGGATCGAACCACAGTCCCTGCAGCCACCCAAGCTTTCCTAAGCAGGCGCTTTAGACCACTGAGCCATCCTGCCCCCCCCCCAGTGTATATCTTAGTTCACCTTTTTACGAAGAAAAGTATCAAGTGATTCATGCTGAGTTTTCAAATCACCATTGAAGTTTGATGGTCAAATAAAAGCAGTTTTAAATAGGAAACGATGGTGGTAATGCACTGATAAGCTCGCCTTACCTTCTCCCCAGTGCTGACAAGTGCAGAGTTAGCACACTGTTGTGAGTTACATGTGCAACTGGAGAGCGATGACCAGCAGAAGAGCCAGGGGAACTACTGAAAGTACTAAGTGTGAGCATCACTTCATTCCCTTTACATAAATTCTGGCTGGAAAGGAATATGACATCAGCACTGAAAAGAATGAGGAACAATTTATATCACCTCCTTCAACGCTGATAAATCTCCATTCTGATTTTCCTTTTTATGTGCCTTTCATGCACATGCATGTAATAAATACAACATTGATTATCTCGCCGATGTATTAAGGCCTGTTGTGCTGTTGATTCTCTGTGCATAAATGTGCACTTAATCGACTAACTCATCACATTTTTCCTAATGGTGGATTTAGCTCCAGCTTAGTTAAGTCTGAGTAGAGTTACTCTTGAAATGGCTTCCTAATTTTTAGTGTCTACTTAATATTTATAGCATCTATTCTGTACTGTAGTACATATATATATATATATATATATATATATATATTTGATTTATTATTTTGCTTTTTCTTTTGTGATAAATCATGTAAGCTCACTTCATGTTTTATGTGCTACTCACATGCTCTCTTCATACACATACTATGCATGGATATAAACATTGAAGTAAAAGGCATATTCTCAGTACAACCTGCACTTCTGAGTCCCATGGATGGCAAGACACACTGACAATGCTCATATGTGACACTTGGTGTCATTTCCACAGCTGTCATTTAAAAGATTATTCATAGGGTTGGTGGGATAACTCAGGGAACTAAGCGCCTGCTTTGGCAAGTGCAAGGGCCAGGGTTCAGTCCCTGGCCCTCCATGCCCCACCAGTCCCACCTGCTGGGTGCGCTGAGCTGGTGAATGAGTGCGGGTGTGGTGGCACCTGTGCCTGTAATCCCAGCACTGGGGAATGTGAAAGCAGAAAGTTCAGTACAAGTCTTAGCTGCACAGTGAGATGCTGCACCAAACATGCAAAATGAAAATAAACAAAGAGCTATCCATGCTTGACCTTCTAGTTTCCGAAATCCACACTTTAAAAACTTCTACCTATGTTTACCCAACTTGTTTTGAATTAGAATTGTCTTGCAGCTTATTACTGCTTTAAGGTACTTGTTATGGTTTATGTCTAGTTGTCCCCCCAAAGCCTCATGTAGTCAATGGGCAGGGACTTCTACAGATTGAGACTTGATCCATGATCCCTGGAATTATGTGTTTTAGTACTGATGGGATTATGGGTGTAGCCTAAGGCGGAGGCTAAAGTGGAGAGCCTGAATGTAATATAAAGAGAGTCAGAAAGACAGACTAGAACTGTTACTCTGCTGCCATGTTTGGTTGGCTGCCTCTGTCACCATTTTGGTACTGTTCTGCCACCATGAACTGGATGCTCTCTGTCCTGCTCCACTCAGCCTTGGGCCAGCTGAATATGGACTGAAACCTCCACGAACTGTGAGCTAAACAAACCTCTCCTACCTTCATTTTGAGTGTAGGGTATTTGTCCCAGCAATGAGTAAAAAGTAACTAAGACAGTACTCGGCAACTATTATTATCTATCAGAAATATAAAGTTAGATATTTATCAAGAAAAACCATGACTATTTTTATTAAAAATATGTAACTCCTTACAAACCCATGTTCAGAGCCACAGTATTGTCAATAGCAAACATAGGGAAAGACCAAATACCAGTCGAAGAATTTATAGGCAAATAAAACGTGGTACACATGCGATAAGATCTTTCAGTCCTGAAGAATGAAAAGCTGATGCACCTCCCACAACAGGAAACTGGAGCAAGTATGCTAAATGAAACAAGCCACAGAAAAGTACGAGCGACACTTACCTGGCAGAGGAGATATCCATGATCACGAAGAAAAGTATAAACATATATAGAAGGCAAGCACAATAATAAATTCCTGGGGAGAAAATGAAGCAACAGTTACCAAGAAACAGTGAGGACTGATCACTTAACAGTGAAGAATTTCAGTTTGGGACGATGAAGAGGCAGACATAGATGCCTTGTAGTTGTGCAAGAATATGGATGTATTTAATGTTAATGAATTCTACATGTAAAAGGACTAAAGTGTGTGTCCCATACCTGGCAGCTAACAAATAATACATGTGTTACCGTTCACAACTATATAGAGCGATTTCTAATCATGACTTAGGGCTGGCGAGATAGTTCAGCAGTCTAGAGCTCCTGCTTAGGCAAGTTTAGGCAACCACAGGGACTGTGGTTCGATCCTGGCACCACGTACCGTGCCAGCCCCGCTCTCCCCCCAGGGCAGGCTGAGCCGGCCATAATACAAAAACAAAAAACAAAACAAAGCAATCATGCCTTATCTTGTTCATTTTTGTGTACTTCTATCTAATAAATACTGCCTTTACCCTCTTCATCTTGACCCAGCATTGAACTTGTATCTATTTAGAATCCAAGAAACAATAGCACCCTTCTAGGTAATTGTAGGTAACAAGGTTCAAACTATACAAGGAGTTAATTTCTGTAAATTAAGTTCACTAACATGCTATTATTAAAACCCCTGTGTTAAGGAACCTACGTCCACTTATCAAACTCCTCCAAGAAGTAATCTTGCTCTTGCTGTGAAAAATGGTGCTGAATTCAACTTGACAGTACTCTCTGGCTACACTGCTGGAACCTTGTGCTTCTTCATTTAATGAATATGATTACAAATTGCCCGGAGGGAGAATGTTCCCTTGCTCCAGAGCACACAGTCAACCCTCCAGAACCTTGCTCTCTGTTACTAAATTGGTAGAGCCGTGGTCTACATCAGCCTCAGTTCCTGAACTCTGTTCTGTCTCATTAAAGTGTAGAATACATAAGTATTGTTGATTCTTTTTTAGAATTTTTCCTTCTAGGAATGGAATCCAACTTTCCCTTTGAAAATATATTTCTAGTTTCCCATGTTACTCCTCTTCAGTGCATTTGTTTTTCTGTGTGAAAATCATATGTTACAGCCCACTTGGTGACAGCCCGTAGACCTGCTCTATTGTCCTGGCTGGCCGCTGTGTTCATCCCAGCAAACAATAGCTAACGGTAATTTAATTATATCAAAAAATTGACATGGTACAATTAAATCAATAGAAATTTGTTGAGTAATTGCTAGGCTAGTGTATGCGAAGCTAGATTTGCTAGTGCCATACCAACACTATTCCCATTCATAGACTTCCTGCTAACAAAGCCACCATGTAGAAAAATACCCCAGCACCCCTAGGTGACCATTTCAGCACCTGGAGCCAGCTTTGCCTTAACCTTAAATATTTGCTTTTGAATGCCGAAAGCCTGGGTAGGCAATTTCTATTACTTGTAGCAAGATATCCCTTTCTCTTTTTCTTTAAATAAGTTGAAGATGAGTTTATATCCCTTGTCACCAAAAGAGAGCTCAATTCTATATGAAAACAGTGTTTCTCAGAGGCATCTGGCATGGTGACATTGCGCGCAAGAACTCTTTTGGGTTTTGAAATATCTACACCTTCATACCCCAATTCTTGATTTATTAAATTAGAATCTCTAGGAGATGAAGACCTGGAGTGCTCATATGTTATTCAAATGTCTGGCGTCTGCTTACACCTCTCAATTTCCTTGAATCCTCAGAAGCCCCAAGTCTATTTCCATACTTCCCTCATTTCTGTCGTTCAACCAGTTTGAAACTCAACCCAGCACTGACCTTGAGCGTATTGATGGTGACTATTATACTCGTACTTTTAATCAGATTTCAAGTCTTATTCTGACTTGGCCTGGACATTTTCCACAGAAATTACCTTGAAAGAAAAAGACATCCAACAGTATTGAAAGCGTGGAAACAGAGATTCCAAAAAGGACTTTGGTAATAATATGAGTCGGCTCTGGACTACACAATGCATCTGTTGTGATGCTGCTAGTGGTGTTTGGCAGGTTCTTTCTGTCTTGAGACCCAGAAATTTAAAAATTATCAGAAGATTTTTTTTAAATGGGAACAGCAAAGGCAACAAGAAGAGAACAGGCATAAACGCAATTTAAATTGATTAGGGACTGTTTTAACTGGCAGGAAAAGAGAAAGAAAAAACAACGTTAGAGTTGAGGGGCTCTAGTGAGAGTGAAGATAATTAAACTAGAACTAGGTGGGCAGTCCAGACAGTCTGGGTCGAAACTTGCTAGAAACTATAATTCAGCAGTCACATCATTGTTGCCCAGTGGCTTTCCCTGGCTGTGTTTCTGAGTCATAGGTGTTTCCTCTTGATTGTGCGCTGGTGGTCTGTTTGTTGGAGGTCTTCTTGTTAACGTTAAGTACAGTTTTCAGCTTCCTCTGCACTGCCCCGGTTGGTTCATTCACCTTAATTATGATTACCTGATAAAGAGGGGAAGTGACACTTCCAAACCACGAGTCCAAACAGTCTCAATAGCCAGGAAACCCTGCCACTTGCCTGATTTAAATAAGAAGGTGCATTTTGCACAGTGTAAACCAAAACAACCAGTCACAGAAATCCTTTTCATCTGATCTACTTACTTCTCTTGGCATTGAATATGATTTGTTAAGCAAAGGCAGCTGTAATAAGGGTTAAATGATCCTCTGGTTTTTCACATGTAAATCAGATTTAGAAGGTGTGAGGTTTTCACAGAACTGCTAAATTCCAAAGCTTAAACATTTCAATTGTTAATCATAAAATAGCTGAAAAAAAAGTACTGCTCTTGAAAATATTAAATAGCTACAGAGGATGTTTTGTCATTTTAAAATGTCCTAGGAAACACAGTATGGAAAACAGCTCATGAATTTAATTCTATGGCATCATTTTCAAAATGACAGGTTAATAACTGAATGATATTTTCAAGGAAGATGGCGGGTAGAGGAGTTATGAATATATGTAGCCAGATGAGCGCTCACTTTCAGTATTGAGACAAAACACTGACACTGGCAGAGCCTAAAAGGGAACACAGAAAACAGCTGACACCTACAGCTACTCCCTTTTGGACTGAGCTTCTTCAATTTTGTCACACCGGTGTCACTCTGTTGGAAGAGGCAGCCACTGCATCATTCTTCCACCATGGACCTAGGGGATGCATAACAGGATCTTTTCCATGTACATGGAGGCTGATGTAGACATACCCAGAAAAATCGCCTGAAAACTAGAATGGCTAGCAGTAGAGTTACCCTCTTTTCGTTTCATAGGAGCCATCTTCAAAAATGGAAAAATGGCAGCACACTTGAACTCCGAATATGTTCTCCCTACTTTTCAATACAGTTATATGTGCACCAACTCTCTTCACACACTGAATGCTTCATCATACTCTCTGAGTTACTGATAATATTCACTACTGGGTTACAAAATAGTAATATTTGTCTCTACTTTTAATTACAAAGTGAGTATACTGTCTTACTAAGAAAATTGTATCAACTCTTTGGAGAATCATAGCATCTCAAACAGCTAGAATCTGGCTAGCCCAGCAGTTACAGAATTGCTGGAATAGGAGAATAGGTAGAAGGAAAGAAACTAAGCAGACTGAGCATCCCTAAACTCAGAAAAATTAGGGAAGATATCAGAACTGCGGCTTGATTCCCAGAAATTAATCAGTGGAATGCAAAAGGTAGTAATAATATTGCCTTTTAAATATAGAATTTATACACTGCTAGCAACCAAAATTCCCCAAATTAAAATTTTAATGGAAAGTTACAAACCAAGGTCAATCTAGTTATAGCAAGGCGATCTCAATGCTGTTCTTTTTCATAATAAAGCTTGGAGGAGATCAGTGTTAATAAGACAGATTACAAGACAGCACGCCATGCATTTTTCTCATATAATACACTGAGAAACGCACAACACCTCTGTGGCCCAATCACCAACCAAAAGCACAAACCTGAATTTAATGATGAAGAAACAGCAGACAAGGCTAAATTAGGGGCAGTTGATTTAGTAACTGTCTAGTTCTCCTTAACAGGATAAAGCCCTGAACAAGAAAGAAGTCAAAGGTTAGCACTGACTAAGGACACAGAACACCTAAATGGAAATGAACTATTCAATTTGAATGTACCATTAGTATGAAATTTCTCCCTCTGGGAATAACCTCCCCTGAATGGTGCATATGGAAAGAAGATACTGTACCAATAATCAGTGCCTCCCCAAAGAAGCCTTTCCTCAGTACCTGGCAATAGATGTAGCACACACTCTGGGTCCCATGGTGTGTGCTTGTCACCCACAAACACGGAGCTGTCATTTCCTATGCAGCACACTTTGCCTCTAGACATTGACTGCTAGGACATGTAGCAGTCTATTATATCATCTCAGTAAAAACAAATATTGTTAACAGTTTATAAACCTAGAATCAATATGGACTATTTAGAAACAGTCACCTAGGATAAAGAAAGTGATAAAAGGTAATTACTTAAAATCTAGGATGGTTTCATGTAAGTTCTTATTGCTCTGTAGGTCGACTGCAAAAATCTCGAACTTCAGATTTGTTAATTAGAAACAATAATAGAATATATGCCCTTCCTAAAGAAAAAAAAAATACATTTAATCCAATGATCTCCCTACTGGTAATTTACTGAGCAGAACTGAAATCATGTCATAGTGATGTTTGTCCACTTGTGTTTATAGCAGCACAATTTGTGATGGCCAAATCTTGAAAACAACCAAAATGCCCATCATCTGAAGAGTGGTTGAAAAAGATGGGGTGTTTTTATACAATGAAATGTTACTCAGCTATAAAGAATCATAAATTCCATAAATTGTTTTATCTTGAACATATACTAATAAGTGAAATAAACCACACCACATGTATAAGTATCTTATAATCCCCCTAGTACAAGAACACAAAAGAAGAAAAAGATGAAAAGGCATAACACAGCTGAATGGAGATCAAGGACTTAAGGATTAAACAATGAAGAGACAGCAAGAAGAAAAGTTAGGAAACACAGCAGGGGTAAAACCATGCACTTATATACACAGGGTGAATTAGACAATGGTCCTAAGAATCTCGAACAGGCATTTGACGCTCAGGGTAGCAATGTGTAAGACTAAAACCATGCTTGGAATGCCTGTCATTCTGGTCTTTTAGATGTGTGCTGCTTCTAATGTAATTTCAATTATTGCTATACTCTCTCTCTCAAGTAAATGCTTATTTTAAAAGAAAACCAAAAAAGGAAATTAAAGAGAATACGAAACAAGGAGAAATGCCATAGGACTGACCTGCTACAATTTTGATATGCTTAGATTTCTAAATTTCTGTGTAAAAAATTGTAACAGTTTGTTTTTTAAATCACATTCTATAAGGATTTATTAGAATATCAATTATTGATGGAAAATACCAGTTCCTTAAGTCTAAGGCATTTAATATTCGGAAAGACAGTGATGTTAAGCTCAAGTATCTATGTTATAGGGTAATAGTATCATTAAACTTCTCTTCTGCAGGGTTAAGAAGCTAAGTTTGCAGACACAAAATTAGAGAAAAAGAAGAGCTACAGGATAATCAATATTTTGGCCCTGCACTTCAAGGTCAGTGTGGACTCAGGATATAAGGGGACCTGTACTGCAATATCCTATAACTCAGTGGTATCCAAAATTTTCTATTCAAGAAGATCATGGGGCCACAGAGGAAAGGGATTGATGATGTACAGTGTGCCTAAGAAGAGTCACCTAGAGAGAAAATAATTTCTCAGGCTTTCACGAGAGCAAACTGGTCAAGCAATGGCTGTGACGCATCCAGACAGCTGACACTGACAAAAGTTCTACAAACCATTGTACATGATTTCAAGGTAAATCCTAAGAGGATTTGACTGAACTTCTCAGATATAAAATTTATATGTTTTGTTGCACAGGTGTTGCTTTAATTTGCCCTTAACCACCCAGCAAAAAAGTTTAACCACGAGGCATAAAAAGTAAAACCAGATTAGTACGCTGAGCTGTAAAAGGCTCAAGTCAACAGCTTCTGACATTGCCAGTTCTGCAGATAATCCACTACTATTATGGAATATTGGACTATGTATACAACTGCTTTCTCGTAGTTCAATGAGAAGAAATTTTTGTACCAGTAGTTTTAGAAAAGTTATCTTGTTTGCATGTTGTACTCTGAATGACTACAATATATGCACTGTATTAATTATTGTGGCTGTCCTACTAATGTATTTTGAAACTGACTCATTGTTATTTCTTATAGTTGCATTTATTTTATAATTAATTTATTCCCATGCCATAAGTTATTGTTTCTTCAGTTTCTTCTGGGATATCTTTTTCTTCTGTGCAACCTCCTTAGGAACAATTTGTTCCTTTTCAGTAAGGATCATCTCCATATGGCAGGGGGAGCTCATGTATGGGTTAAGCCGACCATGAGCTCTGTAAGTACAGCAGCGCATCTTGGGTGCTTTGTTCACCTGGATATGTTCAATAACCAGAGAATCTACATCTAAATCCTTAAGTTCAGCATTACTCTCTGCATTTTTAAGCATGTGCAGCAAAAATTCAGCACTCTTTTTGGGCCACCGACCCTGTGTCCAGCCCCACTGTTTGGCCTGGGCACACCTACCAACTCTACCATTGTAATGTTGGAATGGCACACACTGCTTTTCAATGTGACATCCTTCAGATACTTGGTGGCCTTTCGGATCTGCATACCCCTGATGGCCTGGGCAGTTTCAAGTGTATTCTTAAAACGAACGTGAAGATTTGAGCCTCTTGATTTGCATGATTTTGTGGGGTTTTCTGGGTCGAGAGAGTAGCAAACTATTTTCACAGGACACCACAGGCCGCTTACAGGAAGAGCTGTTATTTCTTATAAAAAGTAATAAAAATTACAACAAAAAGAAAATATGCTCCCACAAGTTATTATTATTATTATTGTTATTATTATTATTATTATTATTGTTATGTATTTAGTCCAGGGCCTACAAGGTTTCGCTACACAGAATGACTTGTAATGATCCTCCTCTTTTTAGAATCTCAAGCACTAGATTTGCAGGCCCGTGGCACCACACCCAGTCTAAATCACTACCTCATCATGCCTAAGGGTGAGGCAGGCACAGCACACCAAGGATCAAACCCAGGACCCTGCTCCCTGCATCTGCCTAAGCAGACTGCTGTGCTATCTGGCTGGCCCTCATTATTATTGTTTCAAATGATCTAAAACAAAGTTGATTTGCTTAAAAACAAAAACTCTGAGCTCTCTAGTGATCCTCAGCAATATTTTCCCTAGAGATTTCAGGAACACTCCCTCTTTCCTAGTAAAATCTCAGCATTCAGATCCTCTGTATCCTGTAGATGCTGGGATTGCCAGGGCCATTGGCACTCCAGCTTGGCTTCTATGAAAAAGTTTTGTTCAGTAAGGTGCCACAGTGTACCTCTTTGGTTTGTGTCCCTGTTGTGTCTCCTGGAAACCAGTGCTTGTAAAAACGAAAGATTAATTAAATCAGCCCTGTTCCTGCTTGTAGCAATCACATTTATCCCACATCATTCTACCTCCTTGGCCTTGACATTTAGCCTCTGCTTACACGACCATCTGATATTGCAAATTGTGCTGGGTAATTTTCTCCAGCCAATGTAGGAGATTTAGAAACACCAGGGAGTTCTGGGAATCTATCTTTCTGGTCTTGAGAGGCTTCCTGTCCTGCTCACAAGCCCTAAGGAGCAAAGACCTGAGTCTGCTTAGAGTAGTGAGGTTTCTACAAATAATGGAATCCTAAGACACACAGCAGGAAAAGTTTGTTTTTCTTTGTAAGAATTACTATCTTGACAGTATATAATTAACATTACTTAGGAAATCTTCTAAGCGTTGTTTAATCTACTCTACATTAATATGATATGATTAGTTTCAGGAGTCTGGCTTTACAGAATTATTTCCTGAAAAGAAATATTTTAGCTGGTAATTGATACTTCTAACCTTGGTGGTAAAAATGTCTTCTCTAAAAGCTAAGGTGTGGTTAGGAATTAGCTGACTTAGGTGAGTGCAATGCATAAATAATGCATTCCTTATGTGCAAAAACTTCCAGAATCTTATATCCACATCAAATGACAAAAATAACTTTCTATACAAATTGTTTAGATATTTATGGGAATTTCTCTCTATGTCTCTCACTATTTCTCTTACTTACATAGTTTCCTAGTTTTTTCTAGTATCACATGGGCATAGTTTTGCTTAAATGTGACTTAACGTATTAGTTGCTGAGTAAATCGTGTGATGTGTGTGTGTGTGTGTGTGTGTGTGTGTGTGTGTGTGTGCGCGACAAAGGTGGTGTACTGTCCCCTGGGATTGGAAGCCACAAGTCATGCGATCTAATCCTTTACTTCTGAGAGTTCATGTTTATTTCATGTTTCTGAGACTTCAAAATCTGTGTTGCTAGGAAGATAGAATTAACCTGCATTATAAAAGTCTCTGATGAGGCTTAAGTCCTACACAATGCAGGAAAGTCCTTTAAGAACTAGAATGATACTGCAATATTATTATGTGTTATTGTCATTTCTTAGTCACTACCCTGTTTGGAATCTCTGCATCTTCAAATTTCACGATATTGGATTTCTGAAAAAATAATTCTAGGGCTGCAGCAGAGCACTCAGTGTTATCTCAAGTAACAAAGAGAAAATAAGTCATTCAATACAAATATGCCAATTAGCATAGTCTGTAGGGTCTAGGAGAGCAAGTCATAATCAAACACAATTAATAACTCTACTACAAAAGAGGCACATATTCCCACCAAAAGAAATAACAAAGCTTCAGTGTAGCTTCACGAATGGCTTCCAGTAGACTTTACTATCAACACAAACGTGAACATTTTCTATTTCTGTAGCTTTTCAAACTTCAGAATTGACAAGGAGAAGCTGTCAGTCTGTATCCTCATGACTTTGATATGAAATGCCAGCCTTTTAATTCTCTTCAGCTTCCATCATTAAAGAACATCTAACGTCTTCCTGTCTTCGTGAAGCCTTCTGCTCATGGCCTATGAACAATGGGACAGCAAAAATTTAAGAAAGAGAAATTGCTTCCTCAAACTTAAAAATAAGCATGCAACAAAATCCAATCTGGGGAGTGCAAACGACAACCCGAAAATGAGGAAGCCACCAGCACAACTATTGAGGGTCCAGAATAAGAATCTATAAACAATGATAATCCAGAAAACTACAGGCCTCTGGCAAATCTGTATGTTTAAGTTTCCTTGACAAAGAGTGATCTTGTCACTAACAAACTATAGCGAAAGTCAGTAAAAATTTAAAACAGAGAAGCAATGAGAGAGGTCCGTTTTTCAGTTTATGGCATTGACCTGCCTTCTGCCCTTCATCTCCATTTCTTCCAGGTCGAGAATGCTGCCATGCACTTAGCAACACTCTAGCTGGTACGCAGAGGAGCTATGTGTGTCCTCCTGTGTCCTCATTCACCCATGATTTCCTCCTCTTTTCAAGTTTTTGGTCTCTATCATGCACATAAAACATTTCCACATAACCTTTAAAGGAAGTCACTTGACATGCAAAATTAAATGGAGCTCCAGAGACATTTGTTTTCAGCAGCAACATACACTCAACTAGACCAAAAAAATGTGCCGAGCCCATCAGATCTTAGACCATATTTCTTTTTTCTGAATGTTAAACAGCAATAATGTAAATGAATGTGAGCCACTTGGTGAACTTGTATGAAAATAAGGTGCATGTTACAATGCTGGCAAGTGAGTGCCGCAGTGGGGGGAAACGGTGGTAACTGGCTGGGTGGAAACCCAGGCCTTGGTGAGAGAGTCGCATTTCTCACTCACTGCACTTCCTGTTACAATGTCCAGTGCAATGGGTCTTGGTAACTGTGAGGATGGTCACTCCATCAGTTGAGGGGAAATGAGAATGGCGATTACTTTTTGTCTCTCCTTCCCTGTCTTCCCCTTCTCCTGCTTTTTTTGTTACAACTATGGATTTTCAGAGACTTTTTCTAAATTATGGGAAGGATCAAAGTCTTTACTAGTTTTGACATTTCTATGGGCTCTGATGTAATTTTCTGTTTTAAAAAATGAGATGTGATGCTGTCAGTGCTGAAACCTTGGTCATCTGGATATATGACTTTCCCTACTGCCAGGAGAAAAATAAAAAGGAAATAACGAAACTCTTGACTTGTCTACATAAAGTCTCTACAAGGAAATGAGACAGGGCAGGGAGCTTATTGGATATTACTGGTGACAGGAAATAGACTCCCAAACCTATCACATGAAGGGTTCTCATTAAACTTCATTTGAAATTCTTTTAAATTAAATTTATTACAATTTGATAACCACTTTAAGCAAATTTTATGGGATTGATCCAGTAGTCAGTTTTCCAAATTAAACCAAGGGCAACATCATATTAGATGTTGACATCTGTTTCCTGTCATGCTCAGAAAGCGTGTTAAGAGCTGGCTGGCTCAAGGAAACCCAGGGATCACTCACTGTGTTCATGATAACAGCCAGATTTCCAAAGGACTAGAGCAGACCACTTAAGATCCATTATAGGTAAAGGTCGGAAATGAGCACAGCGAAGCAGTGTATAAAGTTGATAAGCTCCTTGGTGAGTGGAGAGAAATCTTAGTAGAGTCAGTCTTCTGGCTCGGGGCACCACAATCGTCACACCCAAGTTCCACTCTATGTCCAAGGTCCTGGTTACACCCACTATCCTTGTTCAAGAATGGTAAAGGGAAATTTCAGGGTGATACCTGGGATAGTTACACAATGGCCAGGTTTAAGGCAGTCCCTTCTTGTCAGCTTGGCCTCTCCTCAGAATTAACAAGAAGCCAAGAAGGTTGTTTGATTCATACAAAGTCAGATGCTTTCTTTACTAAATTCTGAGCATCTACAGGTCTATCATGTGACCTTGTGTTGTTTGTGTGACTACCAGATACTCATTCTGAGAACATGCATCTTATGAAATTAGTGTTTGTTTTGATAGACTAGTAAAGCAAATTTCCTTCCCTCGGATGGGTGGACCTTGGTTCATCAGTTGACAAACTGCCTAAAGCAAAAGCTGGATAAAAGGCAAAACCGTTGTTGCATGACAGCTGGATCTGAGTCATTGATCTTTTCTCATTTTCGGACTATTTTTTTTTGGGGGGGGGGCGGGTGTTGAACCAGGTCTTCCTATGCAGTACAGGTTTACCCCCAGCTCACTTTGTAGCACAGGCTGGCCTCAAGCGCAAAGTGATCCTCTTGCCTTAGCCTCCTGAGTGCGATGATTACATGTATGTGTCACCATACCCAGCTTGACTTTTGAACTTAAACTGAAATATCATGCCTTTTGAGCATCCAGTCAGTAGAACTTTGTAATAGAACTCATGCCTCTGTCTCTCCTGGGCCTCCAGCTTCCTGGCTGCAGATACGGGGACATTTGAGCCAGCACACTGGGAGACTGAGGCAACTCAAAAAAAAAAAAAAAAAAAAAAAACAGAGAGGCACTATTAAGAATATAAGTATTTTAAAAATGTAGAAGAGTGTAAAGTTCTTCTGGTCAGTGCCCAGTACTATACTACACACACATACATACACACTCTGCAATTTGAATACCATGATACTACATGCTGTGCGACCAACCATGTAAACATAACTCTCTCATTACATTAAGTACAATTAAAGATTTTCCTAAAGTGTGCGAGTGCCTGACCACAGTGAACATGATCACTTTGGGGGACCCAATATGTGCTAGGAATTATAATGACACTTTTATTAACTTTTCTAAACTGCCAACAAACTTGAAAATGAGTTGAGAACTGTAAGTATCTAGACCAGACATTTTATTCATTCAATGGTTAGAATAACATTCAACTGAGTTGGTTGGTGCTGCCAATTGGTAAAACTGATTATGAAACAATAAAAATAACTACTGTTATCCGACTGGTCTCCTGCAGTCTTTCACAGTTTATAACATTCCTCAAATTGGCAACCTGAGGATTTAATCGATTCTGCTCTTCTTGAGCTCCACTTGGTACGTGATGCCACACACACTGCACCTAGGACATATATGGAGAGGTCTCTATGTCTTAGTACAATTTTTGAGGAAAAGTTTCCATAAATATTATTCTTGTGAGGGGCAGTCTACAGCGTGTTCATGGTCTCACTACCAGATCCAATTCATAGTGATTTGCCTGTTTACAACCTTCCAAGGCTGGGATCACAAGTACGCCACCATGCCCAGTCTCAATTGCCCTGTCCACTCAGCTCTCTCTGGGGTTGGGGGGTGGGGGGAGGCAGGCATGATAGGCCCAGGGACAGAACGCCAGGCCCCTGCCCCTGCGTGCAAGCACTTTAATCTGTTGAGCTATTTGGGCTAGCTTTCCATAGCTTTTTAAAAATTCCCGAAGAGTAAAATTTTATGGAACAGAAAATCAGTCCTTCCACTGATTAAACTGCAAATGCAAACAAAATTAGAGAACACTACCAATGTAGTTTTACATTATGTGTTTTGGATCAGGGTAAAAAAAAAAAAAACTACTATAAAATGCCTTTTTAAATTGTAAGCAACCTGATGAAGTATGTCATGCATATGTTTTCCAAAGGAAGACTCTCTTCTTTTGATCACTTTAAGTTACAGCAATAATCTGATAGTTATTTTCAGAATAATTGTCTAGAGCGATGCAGATTAGTCATTGCCTAATTTCCTTTATTTTATAGAACATCTTAACTGGCCTACTGAAGTTAAGACAATGGATTACAGCAGATCAGACTCTGCGGCTCAGAATTCCTGAGGAGGACAACGTAATCCTTCCTATCACCTCACATTTTACATTGATTCTTCTTTATTTGTGTGTGTGGCCTGCTCAGCCCACCCTGGCATCAGGGCTGGCACAGCATGTGGTGCCAGGAATCGAACCATAGTCCCTGTGCACTTGCCTAGTCTTGCCTAAGCAGACTCTTTAGACCACTGAGCTATCTCGCTGGCCCTTTATATTGATTCTTAATGCATTACATATACAACTGATTAATTTCTCCCAAAACTGTCTGGAGTGTAGTTGAATAGACCTGAACATGACAGTTAATAATGACATGGAGCAGAACAAAGGCACACACCTACAGTTCCAACTCTCAGGGAGCCTGAACCAGGATGACAACAAGCTCAAGACCTGCCTGGTAACCTAATGACTTAGTGAAAACCTATCTCAAAACCCTTGTCAAAAAGGCTCGGGATATAGCTCTGGCCAGACGAATGTTTGTAGGTTCAGTTCCTAGGACAGCAAACCTAGTAAATCAGTCAATCAATCAATCAATCAGTCAGTCCATAAACTAATGACGAGCATTGAATCTCAAGGTCTGAGTCTGAATCTGGCCTTATTAGATCTCTATGCCTCAGTTTGTTCATCTATAAAGCAAAGCTGCTGTCAAACTCATGCTACAAGTTTGTTTAATGCATTTGGTTTAGGGTCTAACCTTGCAGCTCAGATTCTTAGCAATCCCCCTGTCTCAGCCTCTCCAAGGCTGGGAATACAGGCATGCACCACCATGCCCAGACTTGGTGGCTGGCTCAGCCCACCCAGAGGTGGGAGAGGCGCAACATGTAGTGCCAGGGATATACTTATTATGTTTTTGATATGAGAGTACTTGAAAATCTCTGTGTGGTGCTGTATAAGAGCCCAGCACACTAAAAGTTATATGTAAATATTGGTGGATTTATTATTATGAGAGTTACACCATGCTGTGGTGTCTAATACAGTATCATGGATGAGCACAGTGGCTTCAGTTGCAAAGGACTAGGTCAAACAAGGTTTCTCCCTCATCTAGCTCCAGAAATGAGGCGAAGCTCATTAGCATGAGCAAGATGTAAAATAAATTAGCAATTTTGATAGTGTTCACCATGATTAACATTGGGAAATTCTCCCCTGCGCCTGTAGTGACTGTGCCATTCTCTTTTTTTTTTTTTTTTTTTTTTGTGGGACCGGGGTTCAAACTCACAACCTTCCACTTGCCAGGTAGGCACTTGTGCCACAGAGCTATCTCTCCAGCCCCAGTGCCATTCTCTATGTAAGGTCTATTTTCCCTTTCATCTCAGTAGTCATGAGCAAGGGTGGATTTGCACGTCAAAGCCCCCTTTTCTAGGTCTCTGTGAGGACGCATGGTGCTGGCGCAGATGCAGCTTCCCAAGTGTAGGCAGTCACCTGCGCTATGCCTTGTGAAGAAGCTTTATGTAACCAAAGGAACAAGTACCGGGAATGTTCCACAGTGACAGAATATATGAGAGCTGCTCTGGTGGAGGTACAGGGTGGAATCAGGGGTGAGCTTTGCTCCTGAAATCCTGAAAGGCCTGGAGTAGCACCACCTGCCTGTCTGTGACTCTTCCTCTGGCCCAAATATTTTTCAGTTTTTGTGACCTACATGATGCAGACAGGTCCCATCCCTGACCAGGACATCATGCCATATGACCTTATGTCCAGGTGGCTTTTCAAATTCTCACCACAGACTCTGGTCCTGTAGAGAATTTGTCAAATTGCCCAGATAATATAATACCACAAGGATCTCTCAGAATAGAGCAAATTGTAGGTAAATGGAAAAATCTGAGAAGCCAATAAACCCCCACAAAACAAAGCAACAAGATCAAGGGTCCATTCCTCTAATCTAGTAGGAGTACTAATGGATCGTTTTGTAGGTTCCTTCCTACATATCTGTCAGTAACTAGCCAGATCAGACTGATTATTAATTCTATAAGATAGATATTCTTTTTTAATTTTAATTTTTTTTTTTTTTTTGAGGCAGGGTCTCGCTATGCAGTTCAGGCTGGCCTTGAGCTCACTTTTGTAGCCCAGGCTGGTCTCGAACTTACACTGATCCTCTTGCCTCAGCCTCCCGAGTGCTGGGATTACAGGTGGGCACCACTACGCCCAGCCTGATACAGATATTTTTTAGCAGTCCATTTCTCCTGCATCTTCCAGAAATGCTAAGTGTCACTCTCAAGGTGAGAATCCATCAGAAAATATTTATCTGATATCAACATTAGCACTATATTAACTTCTTGAAGGATAAGTAAAAAAGAGATACTGTACTTATGGAAAATGTGCCCTGTATTATTATCGGTCACTTAAATTCCTTAGTTGGCAGAGAATATGTCCATACGTCCCAGGTTTTCAATCTCCCCTCCCCCTCCCCCCCTGATCCCCCACCTCCTCCCTCCATGCTCCCCCCCACCCGTTCCTTCCGGCCCTCCCTCCGGCATGCCAGGAGGCAGCTTGCTTCCCCAGTGCCAGCTGTTTCTGAGGCCCTGGAGCCTGCTTCACCTCTGGAGGCGTTAGCTTTAGCCTTTCCATCTCTTTGATTTAATCTTATAACCATATAATTAAAATCAAACAGTGGAGTTTCAGGGGCAGCGAGGAAGCAAGGGCTAGGCCAGTGCCATTGAGCCCGAGCAGATGGCACACATGATGTGACAGCTCAGATTGCACGTTGCTAGCATGGGTGTAGCATCCCCATGAAACACATGCGACAGGAAGGTGCAGTCAGTCTGCTCAGAGAATGAAAGCCCCATCACCTGCTTCCGTGAGATAAGGTGCAATGTATTTTTAATGTACACTTTTGTCTTTCCTTGGCAGTCAAGATGGTTTCCACCTGATAGCCAAACCATAAGGTAAGCAAAGCTAATGGGCTTGATTTGTAGACAGCATATGGACCCCTGGTTCAAATTAATGCATTCTTTCTCTTCTGTTGCCTGAAGCTTTTCAAACATTGGGGAAGGGCTTTTGGGATTGACTTTAAAGATGCTTCTCCAGTTTGTTTAACTGTGAATAAGAGCCAGGTGTTATTTCAACATCTGCTTAAAGTCTGCTTTGTGATTTTACTACGGAGACATCAGCAACATCTCTTACCTTGTTAAACTACCAGTGTGCTGTCGAGGGTAGTGTTACACTGGGGCACCTATACACTGCAGGTAAACAGGTAAATTAGTACAAAATGTGTTTTAAAGAAGATAATAATACAAAGCAAAGGCCCCGAAACGCACACACTCACTAGCCCAACAGAATGATTGCGTGAAATGTGTGTCCCAAGGTACAGTGTGTGCCCAGTCTGCTTACACATAATCCTGAGAAAAGTCATCTCAGTTTGTTTCTCCGGTCCACTGATTAAATAAGGTGGTGTATCAAGAAGATGGATTGTCTTGTTTCAACGATGCATTTTATAAGTAGCTCCAATAAGATGCAAATATGTTTAATATGTCTGTATTTCAGTCGTAATTTTCTTTTTTTTTTTTTCAGAAACAGTTATTGAACCCAGGACACTGTGCTTGCCAGACCAATGTCTATTCTACTGAGCTATCACTCTGGCTCCTGACTACATGTCAGTTTTACTTTTTTTAAAAAAAATGCATATTGATATGAAAATGATAAAAGTATGTCTGGCTGTTTAGAATATAAATAATGTTGTGGTTTTTTTTTTTTTGTATTTTATGTGAACTTCCTTAAAAAATTTTCAACAATACACATACACAACAATTGGATATATACAGTTATTTACAAATTAATACCATGGCATTTTCATGGCTGCCACAAATCTGTGCTATTTTTTAAGAAACATCATAAACACAAAGGCATTGCAGTCATTTCACCAGGAACTCAACAGGAAAAGTTTGGCACAGATAAAAATGTCATGCCATTATTTTTTTTAAATCAGGTTTTTTTATTCATGATATTCCTTCCACTGAATCAAACCATTCTGAATTTTGTCAGATGACCTTGGAAAACAAGACAGTAAGTGAGAGTAACTCAATTAGGACAAAACAGCACTGGTTGATGCAGCACTTGAGATCATATCTTGGGACATGCCATCCTAGTGTCCAGAACAACAGTTAAGGACCCTGCTTCCTGCCCCCACAGCTAGCGGACCAGGCGGGTGTTCCTTCCAGTGCCTGCCAGTCCCGGCCTCCCCAGGAGTGAATTGGAGCACATTTATGCCTCAGGGATCTTCACATCCTTCCCCATTTTTGCAGTTTCTGGGCATGAAACTTCAATCTTCCAAGTTCACTAAAATAACTGAGTAGGCTGGGGTTTTCCTCAAGAGAAGCAGGGTCTCGGGCAGCACCATTTCACTCACAGAATTAAGTATTGCAGCAGATAGAACCGGGAGTGGTGATGCACTCCTGTAGGGCCAGCACTCACGAGGTTCAGATAGGGACAGCACTGGGCGTTGGAGATCAGCCTGGGAGCTCCAAAATGAAAGCACAAGGCCAGCCTAAACTGTGTAGTGAGACCCTGTCTCCAATAAAGGAAAGAAAAAAAGAAAGAAAGAAAGAAAGAGAGAGAGAGAAAGAGAGAGAAAGAAAGAAAGAAAGAAAGAAAGAAAGAAAGAAAGACAGACAGACAGACAGACAGACAGACAGACAGACAGACAGACAGAAAGAGCCAAGCAAAGCAAAGCAAAGCAAAGAAAAAAAAAAAAGTTTCAGCAGAACCGAGCCTGCAGTGACTAAGGCCCAGGTGATGCTGGCTCATGTTGATGTCCAAGCTGTCTCACAACACCCTGAATTTTCTCCTTCTGGATATTTGGCTTTAAAGAATCCTGCAATGATGGTTCCTAGGTTTTCTTACTCCATCAGATTATGTTCAGAAGTTCTTTCATCATACAACAGAGCAACCTGGCAATTTTGATACTGAATTTGCATAGTTTTCAAAGCCCCAGAGCTATGCTGTACAAGAATTTGTAGAATTCGTCCACCAAGAAGCCATAGCCTTCCCAAATTTCTCTTGCCCAGGAGCTGGCCTGTGTAATTAGCTGTTCAGTCACCTGATAATTAGCCCCAAACAGCGATGAATTCTGCCAACTGCTGCTTTAAAGTTGTTGGACTGAATATAAAGTTAAAGATCAAACTGCAAGGGGCCTGGCAGGATGGCTCAGTGGTCTAAAAGCGCCTGCTTAGGAAAGCTTGGATGGCTGCAGGGACCGCGGTTCGATCCCCGGCACCACATGCTGAGCCAGCCCTGTCCTCAGGGCGGGCTGAGCCGGCCATAAAAATGAGTGAATAAACAAACAAAGGTTCTGAAACAAGAAAAAAAAAAAAAATCAAACTGCAAAATGGGCTAGAGTGACTTGAACACGATTGCATACATTTGAACTCTTTCTGGGGGAATTTTGTGTTAACCTGGAGATCAAGAGAACAAACGGACAAATTACAAAAGCAGATATTCTTCAAGTTGATCTGTGTAACTTGCTGAATACCGTTTTCTCTAATCCTATGAGTGACAGTTTAATTTTTCCATTCAAATTACTAAAATCGACAGGGTCAATCTTCGAAGGAAAAATGTAAAGACTCTTGTGGAAAAACTTATTGAGATAATTGAAACCGTTGTCCTAGATGCTAACTCGTCAAGAGATGGAAAACAAATGCTTTAGAGCATGTGGAACGCAGGTCCAGGACCTAGGGGAGAGCCCGTGCACCGCCAGCGCTCAGAAAAGTAACACCTGAAAAGGGGCCCCAGCTTCTTTATCAATGAACAGATCTGTAACACCATCCAGTGGGGATCTAGGTTTCCAAGAGTACAAGAAGAGTGATTTGAAAAATATTCAACCAATGCCTCATCTCAAATGATGAAGAAAGGGGCTTGGAAATAACTCGGTAGAATAAGCACTTGCCTGGCAAGTGCAACAACCTGAGTTCAATACTCAGTTCCGCAAAAAAAAAAAAAAAAAAAAAAAAAAAAAAAAAAAAAAAAAAAAAAAAAAAAAAAAAAAAAAAAAAAAAAAAAAAAAAAAAAAAAAAAAAAAAAAAAAAAAAAAAAAAAAAAAAAAAAAAAAAAAAAAAAAAAAAAAAAAAAAAAAAAAAAAAAAAAAAAAAAAAAGAAAAGATAAAAAGGCCAAATGATGAAGAAAATAGAACACATTTATTAGGGCTGGTGGTCTGTCTGCATCTGGATGACAATGAGGATAAGACGGACCCAGAGACTGAAGTAGTTTAGGATGAGTTTCATTTTTAATCTGAACATAAGCAAAGACAGTAATATTACATTTCAGCATGTCACTTGTATAAAATAGTTAATTATGATGAGTTAGCTTAATGCATAAAAGCAAAAACATATTATACTGAAAAAATGATGGTGAGTTATGTGCCATATAACTAATACATGCAATTTTAATTTTGATTAATAGTATCTACCAAAATAAAGTTTATTTCCTATAACTTCTATTTTATTGTGTGGATTTAATTCCACTGCTTTGGCTGTCATAAAATCAGTTGAAAAAATAAAATGTTGAAAGTAAAAAAGAACAAAAGAATGACATTAAAGGAACTGTTTTTATATTTGAATTTAAAAGAGAAAATAGTCATTTCTCTATGCTTCTCTAATTTTTTCTTAAGAAGATTGTACTTCAGCTCCATCCTTGTGTCTAATATGAACACACAGAAGAGGCATGCTCATAAATATATTCTTAAGACATCATTGAATCATGGGCCAGAAGGGTTACCTCATAAAGTACAGAGGTGCCGTGACTCAGTCCAGGGGATTGCAGACTACATAGATTGGTTCTTAGAAAAGTCTTCCTTTCCTGATCTCTTTGGTAAAGAGAGCCAAGACTTGGATTTGAGTTTATTTCATGTGCTTTCAGGAAGAGGCAGTATCACAGTTACTCTTCTCTTGTTGCTGGGACAAAATACCCAACACTCAGAATTAAGGATGGGAAGGTTTATTGAGCTCATAGTTAGTAGAGATTTCAGTCCATACTCAGCTGACTCCAAGGCAGAGTAGTACATGGCAGAGGGAAGCCACTCTTGGCAGTGGGAAAAAAATAAGTGCAAAGGGAGGAGCAGCAGTTGTGGGTTCTGGCAAGTCTCTCTCCTCTCCTTAAATTTTTATGTATAATATCTACCTTAGAGTGGTGTAACACTCATGCTTATAATCCTTGCATTGGATTGTGAATTAATGATAAACTCCAGAAGTTTCCCCTTTGACTAAATGAGGATTTGTGGAGATACCCACATACAAACCATGACAGGTACAAGCTTAAGGATCACTCTGAAGAATGATTATGACGTACCCTAGAAGGTATATCTGAGGCTTCACCAGAAGTTTTCCTGGAATCTCTAAAGTATAACCTTCAACTGAAATTCTTGAGATCACTTGCTAGGAAGTTTGGTCAGAAGGACATAATGGAACACTCTTCAGTGACTTGATGTAGAACCTCCAGATATTCCTCACCCAAGCATGACCAGCCAAATGGCACCGCACTGATAACACTGGAAGGTTTGCCATGTAAGATGAACCTTTCCAAGTTATATCTGTTCCCCAGCAATGTTATTTTGTGTATAAGTTTAATACTGTATAAGTTTAAAATGCTCCATCTGTAAAAGTGGAGCTACCTCTAGCCTATCTATGCCACATCCTCAAATGGATATGAATTGAAAATACTTCCAAAAATACTTCATGAGTTCAAATGAATTAACTATAAATATCTGGAACTCATTTGTTGCTGCTTATCAGCAGACTTGAATTAATACCTTGACTTGTCCTTAATTGTTTTCATGTGGTTAAAAGCAACATTAATTTGTAGCATGCACTATGAAACTCACCATGCAGGAAACAATCAAAGGGCCAAAAATTACACACTTTCACAGATAAGTGACTATAAGTTGTTATTACTTTGATTAATGGCTAGGTAATACTTTAATCTTCCCTTTCCTTTGTTAAGATGACTTACAAATCAGAAACTGTGGAAAACAATTTTAATGTCATATTACTGGTAATTTCCAAGATTTTACAGATCACTGAAAATATTTTATGCTCTTTAGTTTAATTATATATTTATTGTAATAGGTTTGTTAATATAACAACATAAAGAGGAAAGTGGCTAAGAGATCCAACTGTCTCACTAATAGGTGAAAATTACATTTAATTGCATGCTAATAAATATTTCAAAAGTCTTTAATTACATAAGTAGTTATGATATTGTATTAGGAAACACCTGTTTCAAGAATAAAAGTAAAAAAAAATAAAAATTTTAAAATGTTAAAAAAAAGAATAAAAGTGACTTTTTAAAAAATCACATTAGGACCAGGATTGGTGGTGAATGACTATAATCTCAGCACTTGGGAAACTGAGGCAGGAGGATCACTATGAGTTCAAGGCCAAACTGGGCTTCCAAGTGAATTCATGGCTAGCCTGAACTGCATAGTGAGACCCTGTTTCAAAAAGGCTAAAAAAGTAGATAATAGAATCAGATTAAGGACATCATAAGAAAAATTTCTGAAAATTTTTATATTGCTACAAAAAAAAGGAAAATTTTATTTCTAGGAAGGAAATGTAAATTACTTTTAAAAGAAAACTAATGTACCATGGATATTACTTAGTAAAAAGGTCACATTCCAGGAAGTAGAAATCTTTCCCTAAATAATTCAAATTGTGTTCCACAATATAGATATTACTTAAGAGCAGAAACATATCAGAGAATCTAATAGTGTCATTTAAAAGGTTCATCAAGACAGTCAAGCTGATCGAAGGAAGTAAATTATAAAGATCAAAGCACTCTCCTTCAAACCAATGCCTAGGCCTGTGTGTGTGTGTGTGTGTGTGTGTGTGTGTGTGTGTGTGACTGAAGATCCACCCACTAGATCCTCCTTTGAGTCAGTGCCCAGGTCCAGCATGTGAGTATGTGAAACTGACAGCCCTACCACCAGAACCTACTTCATCAAACAGGCCTTGTCTAGAACCCGGTGGCAGAACTCCCTGGAGAGAGACTATGGGCAAGGCAGACCCAGCTAATCCAGGAGCAGAGCATCTTGACAGAAGGAAACAGCAGGTTCACTTCCATGTCCTGCAGCAGGAAGGAAAGGAGCACATCAGTCAGCCCCAAGCCAGGCTCACCTAGATGAGTTGAAACTCAGTAAGTCCAGACATTGTGGCTGAGATACTTTGCTAGAACCAGATCTATGATAGTATTCTCTCTTTCTCTTGATTGAGTGAGGAGGCAACAGGTGACCTGGGTGAACTCGTTACCTGGGTGAACTGGTCTTCCTGCAAGACTACAGGTACATAAAGGGGAGATGACCAGACAGAATTTAGGGAAACTAATTTAAATAAAAATTCCCAATTTAATATCTGTTCAGCTATATGGTCATGTTTGCTTTTATAGTCTAAAATACAAGCCCACTGTTTACAAAAGTTTTTCCACTGCTAAATCTTAATACTCATTATTAGTGTTGCCAATTGTAGTTCTGTAGATACAAAATTGTAACTGCCTTAACTACATAATCTCTCTTGGATAATAATATTGGTAGGTGTTATGGTAATAACTGCACCAAAGCTCTACACCAAAGATCAGAGGACAGTGCTATATGAAATGACAAATAGAGGAGCAAAATGCATTCTGAGGCCCTGCACCCACAAAGAACAAATGCAGGAGACACTGGCACAGAAAAAATTGGAAATCACACGCCTGAAATTTCTGAAATAATACCATCTGAAGTGAAGAAACAACTTTGGAAAAGTATAGACGAGATTAGACCAGAAATAATCTCTGAAGTAGGAAAACAAATGATAGCTATAATGAAAAAATTACTAAATGCTTCTAAAATAGACACTATAAAAATAGAGAAGAATATAAAAATAATGGAATTCTTGAATGGGCAATATAGGAAAGAAATAAAATATATGAAGCAGATTCAAACTAATATATTGGAAATTAAAACCTCAATCACATGCGGGCAAATCTATTTGAATAAAAGTAAAGATAGACTTTCAGATCTTGAAGACATGATTACAGTTAGTGGAAAGGTAAGAAAAGATCTGTTAAAAACAAATAGGATGTGGCTGGGGAGATAGCTTAGTAGAATAAGCGCTTGCCTGGCAAGCATAAGGGCCTGAATTCAATCCCTGATTCCGGTAAAAACAAACAAACAAACAAACAAAAACAAAAACCTAGGACGCAGGAAAAAATAATTCAACATGTGCAAGATGATGCAGTGATGAACAACATAAGGCTGATAGACATCAATGAGAATGAAGGAGCCAATACAATTTTTTTTTTAAATTAACATGGGCAGAAGTAACAGGAGAAAACTTCCTCAATCTGGGGAAACAATCTGATATTCAGGAAACCAAAGCATACAGAAGTCCAAATAACATCAACCCAATTAAAACCACACCCACACATAGTAAATAAGATTCCAGAAATTCAGCACAAGAACAGTATACTAAAAGCCACTAAAAACATGGATCATGTTTACAGAAAAATAAACTAAAATAAAGGTCAGATTCCTTCACAGACCATCTAGTCAAGAAGAGCATGGAGTAAAGTTCTACGAGTCTTGCAAGAAAACAAATTCCAACCCAGAATGATATAGCCTTCAAAACTCTCTTTCAAGTTAAATGAAGAAATGAAATACTTCCATAACAAATAACACCTAAGGAATTTCATGATGGCAAAGCCAAACTTTCACAGACTATTAAAAGATATTCCAGAGAGGGATCAAAATGACCATAACTCCAAAAATGAGATAGGATAGAACCCACCAAATAGGGCAAAGAATTAAACACAAGAGAAAATGTAGTATAGAACAGTAGGAAAATAACATGTCAAATATAAGTTAATATATCTCAATTATAATAATCAATGTACTCTCAGCCAGTGTTTTCTTCCCCGACCCATCAGCCTCCAGAGCTCCAAGCTCACCCATTGCCCCGACTGCCTGGGCCATGTGACACTCAGCTGCAGCAGGAACAAGATGAATACAGCAGCCAGACCCAGCCAGGCACATCTGGACTGGAACAAACTTGATGCACCTGGACCCAAATTTTGATAGGTGCTAATGTCATAATTTCATCAAAGTGCAGAAATCACTGCTATACAAAATGTCAAAAAGGAGTAAGAGGCAATCTCAAGTCACAAGTCCATCTAGAACAAACACAGGAGACACTACCATGGAAGAAAATGGGAATTATGCAGCTGAAATCTCTGAATTGGTGGCAACTGAGGAAGACAGACAAGTGTGGAAATTTATAGAGCAACTCAGATCAGAGATGACATCTGAAATCATCAATGTAAATGGACTCAATTCACCAGTTAAAAGAAATAGACTGGCAGGGTGGATTAGAAAGCTAAATCCAACAATATGCTTCATGCAAAAGACACACTTAACTCATAAAGAAATTCATATGTGAAAGTCAAAGAATGGAAAACAATACTACATGCCCCGGGACCTCTGAAAAAAGCAGAGGTAGCATTCATGGTCACAGATAATCTCAACTTCAAACCAAGAATGATCAAATGAAATAAAAAGGGCCACTACATGCTAGTTAGGGGATAAATATAAGAGGAAGTGGTAACAGTTATACATATGTACGCCCTAAACATGGGACCACTCAACTGTATAAGACAAATCTTCATGGATATGAAAAATCTAATATCTAATAACACAATCTTAGCAGGGGACTTTAACATGCCTTATCCAAAAGACATAGATCTACTAGACAAAAAATTAGTGAAGATGGAACGGAACTGAACCAGACCTTTGAAAAAATGGAATTAGTAGACATATGCAGAGTGTTCCACACAACAACTGAATACACACTCATTTTTGCTGCACATGGGATGTTTTCTAACATGCACAGGCTAGTCCATAGGTTATGCTAAAGTGTATGCAGGAAAACAAATTATTCCACATATATTATCTCACCACAGTGCATTGATACTGGAAATAAATGACAAATCACAAACACACACACACACACACACACACACACACACACACACACATATATATATATATATATATATATGTACTCTCTTCAGCAGCCAATGGATTACAGATGAAATTAATAAAGAAATTAAACAGTACTTAAAATTCAATGAAAATTGACACACAACTTATTGGTATTTATGGGATGCAATGAAAGCAGTTCTTATAGAGACGCATTTTAGCTGTGAACTCACACATTATCAAAATAGAATGGGAGCAAATAAATACTTTAATGCTGCACCTCAAATGTCATGAAACAGAAGAGCAAATCAAACCCAAATATTAAAGTAAATTATGAAGATTAAAACAAAAATTAATGTAATGGAGATGAAGAAAGCAATGCAAAAATTATTCAATCAAAAAGCTGATTCCTTGAGACATTAAATAAAATTCATAAGACCCTAGCTACTCTCACCAAAAAGAGGAAAGAATATACTCAAATATGAACAATAAGGAATGAAAAGGGTGATATTACCATGGATGTAGAATAGCAAAGGCAATCCTGGGAAACAAAGGTGGAGTTAGAGCCATTAGACAAGAGAGACAAATAAAATGAATAAGAATAGGTAAAGAAGAAGTTAAACTATCATTATTTGCAGATGACATGATACTTTAATTGGGAGATCCAGAAAGCTACACCAACAGGTTCCTAGAATTAAGAAACAAATTCAGTAGCATAGTAGCTTATAAAGTCAATACCCAAAAGTCAAAAGTATTCCTCTACATAGATAACAAACACACTGCGGGGGAAATTAGAGAAACAGTGCCCTTTACAGTAGCACCATGACAAACAAAATACTTAGGAATGAATCTAACTAAAGAAGTAAAAGATCTATTGAATGAAAATTACAGTACTCTGACAAAAGAGATTGTAGAGGATTTCAGAAAATGGAAAGATATTCCTTGCTCCTGGATAGGAAGAACAAATATTGTGTAAATGTTCATTCTCCCAAAACTGTTATACAGATTTTGTGCAATCCCTGTCAAAAAGGGGTTTTCAGGTTAACTCAGTGGTTAAAGGACCTGTGCCAGAATTCTTGTGAGGCACAGGGTACGGCAGTTTGATCCCTAGCCCCACAACTAAGGCAGCCTGACGCAGAAAAAAAAGTGAAAGAAAGAAGGAAGGAAAGAAAGAAAGAAGGGAGGGAGGGACGGAGGGAGGAAGGAAGGAAGGAAGGAAAGAAAGGAAAGAAAGAAAGAAAGAAAGAAAGAAGAATGAAGGAAGAAATCCCTATCAAAATACCATGCAGATGTAGAGAGATCATTCCTAAAAATTATTTTTTGGAACCAGAAAAGCCCTAAAATAGCAAAGGCAATACTAGGAAACTAAGGCAAGGCAAGATGCATTATAATCCCTGACTTGAAATTCTACTGCAAAGCTACTACAATAAAATTAGCATGGGATTGGAAAAAAAAAAAAAAAAAAAAAAAAAAAAAAAAAAAAAAAAAAAAAAAAAAAAAAAAAAAAAAAAAAAAAAAAAAAAAAAAAAAAAAAAAAAAAAAAAAAAAACAGAATTGAGGATTAATGAAATATATTAAAAGATGCAGATACAGCTACAAGTTCACTAAGCCATCTTATCTTTGACAAAAGGGCTAAAAATATTCACTGGAAGATAGCCTCTTTGACAAATGGTTCTGGAAAAACTGGTTGTCCACATGCTATTCACTAAAATTTGATTTGGATCTATCACTATATACTATATGTAAGTTGAAATGGATTGAAGATTTAAACATTAAAATGGAAACATCAAATCTGCTGGAAGAGAATATAGATGGAAATCTTCAGGAAACAGGGGTAGGTAAAAATCAAACTACATGGGAAATACGATAAAGTATAAACAACTGGGACCTCTTCTTATTGGGAAGTTTCTGCATAGAAATTGCCGAAAGAGTTAAGATAATCCACAAATTTGGAAAAAATCTTAATTAATAATTACTCAGACAAAGGTCTTCCATTTAGAATATATAAAGAACTAAAAAACATTAAGGCCCTTAAATTTAAGGACCCAATATAAAAATGAGTATCTGAGATGAATATACACTTCTCAGAAGAAATACAAGAGCTAAATAAATACATGAAAGAACTGTTCCACAATACTAGACATTTGAGAAATGAAAATTACAACAACATTGAGATACCATCTCACCCCAGAAAGAAAGGCTGTCATAAAGAAATCAACTAACAACAAATGTTGGAGAGGCTGTGGAGAAAAAGAAATCCTTCTCCACTCCTGCTGGCAATGTAGACTGGTGCAACCATCATGGAAATTAGTGTGGAGATTCCTCAAAAAATTAAGACTAGAAATTTTGTTCAATTAAGCCATCCTCCTGGGAAGTTTCCCAAAAGATCTGAAAGCAACACATCATAGCAATATATGTGTACCCATGTTTATAGCAACACAATTTGTAATTGCCAAATCTTGGAAACAACCAAAATGGCTATCACTTGAGGAATGGATGAAAAAGATGTAGTATCATCACAGCTATCATGAAAAACAAAGTTGAAGCAACTTTAGGCTATGCTCATAAGTGAAACAAACCAAACCCACATGGGTAAATATTGTATTGTCTCCCTTATGGAAGAACTCAAAAGAAGAAATAAAAGCTGAAAGGTGTAACAGACAGAGTTAAATGGAAAGAAACAACTTAAGGATTTAATAACAAAGAAAGTAAGGAGAAAAGTTAGGAAATAAGGTGGGGCATAGTCATATATGTATATATACAAGGTGGATAAGGCTATAGTTGTAAGAATTTCCATCAGGATTTTGAAAATAGCAGTTAATAGGTAGAATTCTCACCCTGACCAACTCTATATGTTGACATCTGTGAACTAAGTAACTACACTGAGGACAGCAATGTATAATATTAAAACTATGCTTCAAATACCTGTCATCTTGGTCTTCCAAATGTGTACCATTTCTAATGTCACATACTGTACACTTTAAAGTAATTTTTTAAAAGGTAATAAAATAAAATGAGAGGCAAGAACAAAAATTTAAGATTTCTTGAAAGCATGTGGTAATATTCTGCCATATGTTCCACCTTGTGTAAGTATATCTGCTAATCTGAGCAATGGATTTGTTGATAAAAACAGATGATTTATCAATCACTGTTAATAAGCTATTCTTGTTTTGAACATCTATAACATATGTATTGTTACATTGTCCTATTTCTGTCTTTTCTTTTGTTTTTCTTGCTCATTTTCACTCTTCAGAACAAAGGAAAATTATTTAAATTAAAACATAAAGATCAAACAGAAATTAATGCACATGAGACTAAAAAAATGAATTAATGAACCAAAGAGTTGATTCTATCAAATAATAAAATTGATAAACCCTTAGCCAGGCTTATACAAAAAATGAAAGAGAAGACTCAAATTCACTCAGTGAGGAATGAAAATGGTTAAATCACTGCAGATCCCATGATAATTCACAAGGTCATCATTATCTCTATTGAAAATTTTTACTTTTACGGGATGAAAAACACAAGAAAAATAGACAGATTCCTGCATACATATCAGTTATGAAGGCTGAATCAAGAAACTATAAAAAGTTTGAATAACCCAAAAATGATGACACTGAAAATGCAATTATAACCTTACAAATGCATAAAAGACCAGCTCTTGACGTTTTTACTTCTGAATTCTATAAGAAATTGGGAAAAGATTTAATACCAATATTCCTCAAACACTTTAATGAAAATGAAAGGGAAATAATACTTTCTAACTTATTCCTGGAGGCAGGCATTACCTTGATACCAAAACTAGAGAAAGATTGAGCCAAAACAGAACTACAAACAAACCTCCCTAACAAGGATAGATTCAGATCTCCTTAACAACATATAAGCAAACAGAATGCAGCAAGCCATCAAAAAGATTATACAGCACAACCAAGTGGTAATCATCCAAGGATTTTCAAACAAGGATGTTTCAATAAATGAAAATCAGTAATTATAATGCACCATAAAAACAGAACCACAGACAAAATCACATGGTGCAGAAAACGTTTTCAACAAAATCCAGCATCTGCAACCTGCTACATGGCTCAGTGGGGGTAGTACCTTTTCCACAAGCATGAGTTTCTGAGTGTGAGTCCCACTATGCACAAAATTAGCTGATGATTTAATTAATTAAATTTAAAGCCCAATACTCATTCATGATGAAGTTCTACAGAAAATTGAAATAGGTCTTTACCTCAATCTGACAAAAGCCATCTATGACAAACTAAGTGCCAGCATTATTCTAAATGGATGAAAAACAAAGGCTTTCACTCTAAAGTCAGGAACAAATCAAGAATGTCCACTGCCTTCACTCCTATCCAACATGGTTCTAGAAACACTAGCTATAGAAATTAGTTAAAAGAAAGAAATAAAAGGAATAAAGACAGGAAAGGGAAAAGTTAAATTATTATAACACTACAATGCAGGCCTCAAAAACTCTAACAAAAACTTCTAGATATTTATTTCTTTGTTTATCTATTTATTTACTAATTTCTGTTGAACTAGGACTGAACCAGGGACCTTGTGCTTGTCTGACAGGCAATTATGCCACTGAGCTACATCCCTGGCTCTAAGACATCTATATTTAATAAGCAAATGCAGTAGTGTAGATGAATACCAAATGAATACTCAAAAATTAATAGCATTCCTGCATATAAACAGAAACTCACTGAGAGAGAAATTAATGAAATTTCATGCCTCCAATAGCAACCAAACACAAAATAAAAAGAAATACTTAAGAATCAATCTAACAAATGTGGTAAATGATCTATGTATTAAAAATCGCGGTACTCTATAATTATTGTCGTGCTCTCCTGTTAACACCAATGTAACAGTTGTTAACTAGTTAAAATAGAGTTAGCTAACTCTATTTTCTTTTTAAATTTTGCTTTTCCTTTTTAAATAAATAAGAGTCTTCAAGAGCTCAACATGATGGTGCATTCCTGTAATCCCAGCACTTGGGAGACTGTGGCAGGAGGATTGGTGCGAGTTTAAGACCAGCCTGGGGGCCCGGCATGATGGTTCAGTGGTCTAAAGCGCCTGCTTAGGAAAGCTTAGGCGGCTGCAGGGACCGCAGTTCGATCCCTGGCACCACATGCTGTGCCAGCCCTGCCCTCAGGGCAGGCTGAGTCAGCCATAAAAATAAATAAATAAATAAACAGAAGTTCTGAAACAAATACTAATAAAATAAATAAATAAAAAAAAAAAGACCAGCCTGGACTACAAAAGTGAGCTTATGAGCTCATGGCCAGTCTGAACTGCATAATGAGAATCTGTCTCAAAACGACAAAAAAAAAAAAAAAAAAAAAAAAAAAAAAAAAAAAAAAAAAAAAAAAAAAAAAAAAAAAAAAAAAAAAAAAAAAAAAAAAAAAAAAAAAAAAAAAAAAAAAAAAAAAAAAAAAAAAAAAAAGAAAGAAAGAAAGAAAGAAAGAAAGAAAGATTCTTCAAATTACATCACTTCAAGTGATAAAAACATTATCTCTGCTAATTCCATTAATATGGAATTCCAATTGATCTCAAATGTTTAAGAAAGACTCTTGAATATCACACATGGATAATTTTAAAAATACTTTATCTCATGTCTAAGGAATATTTATTCTTTGCTCTTTACTTTTCTTATAAACAGCTGATTTAATGAGAATTATCTCATCTACATATTCCCTTACTGTGTTTTGAATGTTGTTCTTAATGTAGAAATTTTTAAAAATGTAATATTCATTAACTACAAGCCCCAGTGAAAAGTGCATGCAAGTAAGTAGGTGGTGATCGTCAGTAATGTGTTTCAAGTCTTTTTATTGTTGACAAAAGTGAGAAAGTGTTGATTAATATTAAAATCAGTGAAATAGACATGGTGAGTTTTAGGAAATAACTAACAAGTTTAGAAATAGAACATGTACTTTCCAAATAGGCTGAAAGGAAAAAAAGAATTTCCCACAAGAAATACACTTTAAACATAAATACAGAGGCTAAAAAATGAACGTGGTATTAACAAAATAATGTTCTCTAAAATAAAGCTGCATGTAACTACATCAATAACAACGGAAGTTTGAATTGATGAACACATCTTTCTGAGACAGTGCATCAGCATTTCATTTTAAAGAGATATCCGACCAAAATACATACCAACTCTAAAATCTACTCAGTTAATAAAACAGAATCAAAATGTTCAGATACAGTCATTTATCCCAATATTAACAGAAGAAGTAGAGGAAAAATTGAAAGGGACAACACAGGGGAATATTAGCTTAATCTAACTCATGTGGACTTTTGTAGTCAACTGTTTAGGGAAGTCTCTATTCCCAGTTGACCAAAATACTAAGCCATAAATCCAATTACAATAAAAATAAATAACTGCTATTTTTGAGGTAATAACTTTTGACTTAACTAGAAATAAGTTAGAAATAAATAATAAAAATTCCTTTTTAACAAAAAAGACAAATTTGTAGATGTTCTCATAATTTATTTATTTATTTATTTATTTATTTATTTATTTTTTGTCTTTTTGAGACAGGGTCTCACTATGCAGTTGAGGCTGGCCTTGAGCTCACTTTTGTAGCCCAGGCTAGTCTCGAACTTGCATCGATCCTCCTGTCTCAGCCTCCTGAACGCTGGGATTACAGGCGTGAGCCACCACACCTGGCTAATTTATTTATTTTTAAAACTTTATTTATGTTATTGCCGTCTCAAGTTGCCCTGGGGGTGGGGCTGGCACAGCATGTGGTGCCAGGGATCTAACCATGGTCCCTGCGGTTGCCTAAGTAGGTGCTTTCGACCGATGAGTTCTCTCACTGCCCCTCATAAATAATTTATGGATCAGAGATCATCAACTTAATCAGAAAATTGCAGTTCTGATTATTAATTTTAAAACTGAAAATTGAAAATTACCTCAATTGAAAATTGAGGTAAACATGAATTTATGCTTAGAAAGAAATTTATACCTTTATACTGAGAAAATATATTTAACAATATAAAGCTGAGGATTATAAGGCACAATATATGTAAATTGGAATCAAAACAAAACAAAGTCTGAAAGCTAATAAATAAAAAATCTTAAACACATCAGGAATTAGGGAAATACAAATTAAAATGAAAATGTGATTCCAGTACATTAGTATGGTAAAGAGACATCTACATGCTTTGCAGTAGAATGGCAAAAACGTGGGAAAGAGAACTTGCATACATTGTGAGCAACAAAACTGGTGTTTTCCAAAGAACAATTTGGCAAAATCTGATAAAGTTCAATGCAGCAATTCAAATCCTAAATACAATTGCTAAGTTACCTCTTATGCATGGCACAAGAACACATTCAAAGCATGTTTCCAATTTTCCTGGTCAGTACTATGAGTAGATTGTATTCCTTAGAACTAGACAGATATGATACTCTGTCTATGCTCCTAACTGCCCACAAACACCATGGGTCTTATGTATAAAAGATCATTTCTATGATAACGAGTTGACTTTCATTTTCTCATTAAATTAGAAGATGTGTGAATATAAGGATTTATCTTTTTTTTTTTTTTTTTTTTTCATTATTTATTTACTTTTTTTGGTCCTGGGAATCAACACAAACTTGTGCTTGTCAGGCAGGCACATGTGCCACTGAGCTATATTCCTGGCTCCTAAGCATTCATTTTGATTTATTCCAACACAATTCATCACTGATATAACTCAGCAGACGAAGTGCCTGCTTAGGCTAGCACAGGGACTGGACATCGATCGCTGGCACCACATGCCATACTCACCCTTCTGCTTGTACACAGTGAGCCGGCCACCAAGACTGAGCTTGGTGGTGTATGCCTGTAATCAAATTCTGGGGAGTCTAAAACTAGCAGGATCACTGTGAGTTTGAGCTGCTTAGTAAGAACTGTACCAAATACATAAAAAAAAAAAACAAAAAAGTAACACAATGCTTGGTACATAAGAATACCTAAATCCATTTTAATTAGATAATCATAAAGCATATTTCCAGGCACAGAATTTGACTTTATAGTTCACAATTTGCAGCTCCCATTGGTAACTATGTATAGAGTTTTGCCCATAAGCAATGCATATGAGTGAAGTCAACAGAAATCTACTGTCTCTGGGACATATTGGTGCTGTCCTTGTCAAATTCAATACCTCAGTGTAATTGAAGATTGCCCCATAGTCTAGATGAAGAATCATAAATATAAAATTGTGCAAAGTAGCTACAATTAAAGAGTTTTAGAATTTATAATTTTTATGTATTTAGTTCAGGATCTATAGGGTCTCACTACACAGACTGGACCCATAGTGATCCTCTTGTTCTTCAGCCTCCCAAGCGCTGGGATCACAGATGCATGCCACCACACCCAGTCTCAATTGCTATCTCAGGGTGCTCCATGAGTGGGGCCTACACGGCAGGCCAGGGACCAAACCCTGGTTCCTGTGTCTGCCTAAGCAGCAACTTTAATCCACAGAGCTATCTGGCCTGCCCTTAGAATTTAGAAAATGTTTAATGTCCTGTTTTACAGTTTCTGCTACAAAGCTCCTGTGTACTTATTCCAAGTAACAATTTACCTGAGTAGAAATCACTTGACCCAAATTTTGATGATTTAAAAGCTCATGAAGCCGGGCGTGGTGGTGCACGCCTGTAATCCCAGCACTTGGGAGGCTGAGGCAGGAGGATCGTTGTGAGTTCGAGACCAGCCTGGGCTACAAAAGTGAGCTCAAAGCCAGCCTGAACTGCACAGTGAGACCCTGTCTCAAAAAGCAAAAAAAAAAAATAAAAATAAAAATAAAAGCTCATGAAAGAACTTGCCTCAAGCAGATAGCAAAACCTGTTGCAGATGGTATAGCTCCTATTTGTATCCATTGGTCTTTGGTTTATGGGCTTTATAATTTGAAAAAAACCCCAGAAGAACCAAGATAGATATGTGTCTTCAGGCGGGCCTTCATCCAAAATTGTACAAAATGAACTCCTTAACCACATTTGTTTTTAGTGGCCCATAGCATACTGGATTACATTTGTGAATAATGTGTAAGGATAATTCCAGACTGATTCTAACAAACAAGAACCTCTGAGTCAAGACCAGGACATTATTTTTGTCCTATGAGCTTTAAGCACATAATTGTAAGATAAAGCCATTGATATTGACAGTTGTTATATTGTCTACATCTTTTTCCATAAATTTGATAATTGTGCATTTCACTAGTACTTTTTTTTTTTTTTGCCAATTTTGTGTTTTTCACGTATCTGTGGGTTGTGTCTAAAACTTCAAGGAAGAGACAACATTTTGCGTAAAGCCAGCCAGTCATTTCAGTGTTAAGGACCAATTTACAAGGAGACTACAATTCACCAAAGTGACAGAAATGAAGGAGTTGTTGGCAAATACCCGTAATCCCATTACTCTTGGAGACTAAAGAAGGAGGATCACAAGTTTAAACACAGCCTATGTTCCTTAACAAATCAGTAAGACCCTATCTCATAATTAAAAATGAAAAAGGACCTGAGATATAACTCAGTGAAAAGATTCTGAGTTCAATCCGCAGTAACACATGCATGTACACTTGCACATACACACACACACACAACCACTCACAGGACACTGTAGAAAAATGGAGATGAAATGTAAAGTGGGTACATGCATAACAAAACAAGGAGGAGAAATAGAATCTATTAAGTGCCTGTTCTACAAATGATCCAAAAACCATAGCTGTTTGTGACACTGTTCATCCTTCTTTCATTGTGTTCGCTTTTTTTCTTCTCATTTCATGCATTTGGTGCAGGGTCTTATTATGCAGCTCAGACTCCTACTAATCCACTGTTTGGAGCCTCCCAGGCACTGGGATCATAGGCTTGTACCACTACTCCTGGACTCATTTGCTGGCTCAGAGCACCCCGGAGGCAGGACCTGCACTGCACTTGGGATTTATTCACTTTTGATATCAGTCAGCACAACAGTTGGTATAGCTCTGGGCCTGGTAGGTAGAGCCAAGTAATCTGCCAAAGGTATCTTTAGTCTCAGTGACTTTACTCATTTCAAGTTGTTATAGTTTTCTGTGTTATTTTTTGACCAAAAAGCAAAAATCACAGGCATACTCAGCTCCTGAAAATCTGGTGGATTTGACACTTATATGTCATTTTCTCTGTATAAACAATTCTATTCTCCAAAACAATTAATATCAATTATGCTAATAAATTCAGCAAACTTCTGTGACTACTGGTAAAATTAGCGTGCAAAATAGTCATTACAGTGACCTAGTTGGAGGGATCATCTTCCTCTTAGTGGTAATCACAGCTCCATGCCAAGTACATGGCAAGTTCAATATTGTGGTGGATCTTGGGAAGAAAAGGCTTTCCCCTGTGTGCTGGGTTTCCAGTGTGCATAGGTTGGCATGATTTGCGTACATTATGCTGTTAGACAGCATTGAGCTCCTCTGTAGGACCCAAGGCAAAACTCATAAAATGTTCATACCACAGCAGTCTATGTGCACCCATGTATATAGCAGCATAATTTGTCATAGTTAAATCGCCAAGTGCCCATCAACTAAGAAATAAAGAAAAAGAGATGTGGTATTTTTATACAAAGGAGTACTACTAAGCTATAAAGAAAGATAAACTTGAGGCTTTTATAGATAAATGGATGCAACTAGAGACTATACTCAAAAATTAAACAAATGAGACTTACATGTATAAGTATCATATTGTATCCCTAGTATAAGAACTTGAAAAGAGTATAAAACTCTCAAAACATACAATAGAGGGCTGTCCAGATAGCTTAGTGGTCTAAAGCATCTGTTTAGGCAAGCTTAGGCAAAGCACAGGAACAGTGGCTTAATCCACATACCTTGTCAGCCCCACCCCTACGGCAGGATAAGGTGGCCACAAAAGCAAACAAAATCTCAAATGTACAACAGATATTTTGAAAGGGAAATAAACTTAAAAAGGAAAAACAACGGGAATGAAGAAAAGGATAAAAAATCAGTAAAAACTACACAGAATTTTAGAATAAGATGACAGGAAATTAACAACAGTTAATTAAACAATTAACAGTGGCCAATATGAAAAGCACTCATAGGATGTATTAAGAAACTAGTATCATATGAGACTAAGCATGAGTAAATGAGTATGAGTTCTACGTGCTAAAAGCAGATTAGACCAAAAAGAACAAGAGATGTCTAACATCCATAATAGAACTGGACATGAGCTGCTCTGTAATCTTTAAATATTATTAGTAAAGTATAGAAATTCCTCAAGATGCATGTGGTTG
Organism: Myocastor coypus; assembly: GCA_004027025.1. Taxonomy (NCBI): domain Eukaryota; kingdom Metazoa; phylum Chordata; class Mammalia; order Rodentia; family Myocastoridae; genus Myocastor; species Myocastor coypus. Next base: position 2,317 of record PVJA010015734.1, on the reverse strand, counting down.
CCACAGTCCGTCGTGCATTAATGGCGGTGATGCAGAACACGTGCAACTTGTCTATAAGAAAGGCAAATACGTTCCATACTGGTTCATCTGGTAATTGGACAGCTGTGACCTGACCACTGTGTGTGTTGGTCCCTGTGTTTCCTGGTAGAGTGCTTGCTCTATGCACCTTCCATCTGTTGGGGCCCTTCCTTGAGCTCTGTCAGTTGTCCTGATTACCATGTCATTAGAAGGGAAAAGCTGGCGCAAAGATCAGAATGCATAAATATTGCTAAGATTCAAGAACGATGTTTTCACCAATGCCTTTCAACCTCTTCTAAAGAATGTATAAAATCTGCTTCATCTCCTTCCTCGCAATTGTCAGTTTCTTTTTACCCTGATTCAGTAATTCGTAGGATTTGAGCACCTTCATGTGGTCTGGGTCCTCCATATCCATTGGCTAGTTAAAGTAATTCCCCAAATGACATTTAAGAATAGTGGAGAAAAATCCTATGTGTTGGTCACTAACTCAGGTCATACATCATGTTCTTAATGACAGCACCTTCAAGTGCCAATGGGGTCTTTATGGAAGTACTACTACAACTGAGGCTGTCAGTTTATTATACTCCCTTAAAAGGCCAGTTGTTTCGGGGAACCAGTGGCACATGATAGCACAGCAGTGAAACCAAATGGCAAGAAGCTATTTTCTTAATCTTTGTTCCATAAATGAATCTGCTGATCAAAGACAATCTGTGTGGGTCACTGTACTAATAAGTTCTTTATTACTACAAAAGTTAACCAAGGAAAATAAACAGTTAAAAAAAGCATTATTCTGTCCCAGGTGTTGGATGCTGTTGTCTTGCCTGAGACAAGGCAGCCCACCATGGCTGTGAGTGAGCAGAGGAGGAAAATCATTCATTTCAAGGGAGGCAGCAAAAGTTTAGAAAGAGGAGAGAGACTCACACCATTTGAGAGTATGCCCCAGAGTTCTAAGTCTTCCTCCGTGGCCTCTCCTCTTAAAGGTCCTACTATTTTGCAATAGTAGCAATCTGGGGATCCCACCTTTCATACAGGAGTTTTGGGGGAAATATTCTCAGTCTGAATGGTAGTCACCTTGACCATCTTCCCAGTTCAGTAAGTTAACAAATTCAGAGCTGTGCTAAAAATAAAGACAAATCTACATGTGCAACCGTAGTGTCTTAAAATAGTTTAGCAGCATTGTTTATCATCATGTAAACTGCTCCATCCTGAAAGTGAATGGTGTAATCTATGAGTATTAGTATTCTCTTTGGTTTGGAAGCTACAGTATTCAGTATTGCTTTTATGATGTTGAATTGAGTTTAACTCACCATCATTTCCTCTGCAAGCCTGAGTTAATTGAACAAGCAGGGAAAGGACGGTGGGTAGTGGAAAAGACCATCCAGATGATCACTGAGAGTTCTATCAGCTAGGACTATCTTGTGAAGATAAATCATATGGCTGTGAGTGTTCTATTCTTACTTTGTCTGTCACTGGTGAACATTCTTCAACTCCCCTGTAAAGGACTTTAGAAGCAATTTTCCAAGCTGTATTTAGATAAATCTTTGTTTCCAAACAAAATGAAAGCACATGTATACTAAGCCTCTGTCCACTTAGAAGATTCCTCCACTCTCTAACATTTTTTTGACAATGATGTGCAAAATCATGAAGCAGCAACAGGAAAATAACATCCATTGGGAGGGTGAACACCTGCTCAAGCAATGAATTTGGACACTCAGCCAAAGCACCATATGTTATTTCCTCTTTCTGTCAGTGTCTTATTGCCCAAGCTCAACTATGGGGTTTGTTGATGAGAAAAGACGGTGATTATTGTTGCATGTACTACTCTGCACTCAGCAGTCAAGAGTTCACTTTCTCCAAGAATCTATTACAACCAAAGGGCCTATTTTCTGAAGAGGTCCCTAATTTAAATAGATCTGGGAATCGAACTCAGGATCTGTGCTTGTCGAGCAGGTGCTATGTTACTGAGCTACATCGCTGACCTTGAAGCTATGGATTTATGTCAAAATTCTAGAAGTCATCACTATTAATATCTTACGTGCTTTGCAAGATTTTACAAACTGTGTAAAAATCTGCCTCAAACACAGTAAGCGTCATGAATTTCCTGGATCCCTATGGCCAAATGGTAAAGACAGCAGTCTGAACTGCAGCATGGACAAGCTAAAGTCCTCATGGTCTTTTTGAACAAATTCAGATGCATAGCCTTAGAGATTACTTGGCAGGACTAAATGTAGGGCATGTTATTTTCAAACAGCCAAGAAGCCTACCAAGCACTAGGCCTATTTCTTTTTTTCTTTTCTTT
>PVJA010015733.1:0-44775 GCA_004027025.1 Myocastor coypus | reverse complement strand
TTTTTTTTTTTTTTTTTTTTTTTTTTTTTTTTTTTTTTTTTTTTTTTTTTTTTTTTTTTTGAGACAGGGTCTCGCTATGCAGTTGAGGCTGGCCTTGAGCTCACTTTTGTAGCCCAGGCTGGTCTCGAACTCACACCGATCCTCCTGCCTCGGCCTCCCGAGTGCTGGGATTACAGGCGTGAGCCACCACGCCCGGCTTACAGCTACTTTTCAAAGAAGGTTTAACAAGGGCTACAGGCAAAAATAGTGAAAATGTTTTCTTTTTGTCTTTTCCCTTCCTTTTTCTTTAAATGGAACCCAGGACCTTGCACATGCCAGGCAAGTGCTTTACTACTAAGCTACATCTCTAGACCAGTAACCAAATATTTTTAAGTAAGAGTCACTTTTGTGGGAAAAGAGCCCCCTGAGAACCCACTGAGCCCAGCAGCAATGCACTGAGAACATTTATACCCGTAGACCTCAAGTTGGAAGTAAGAATCATAGCAAATCTTTATGCATGTCCGATATCATATCATGAGTGTATCAGAACCACAAAGAACAAAATTGGTTTCTGGGATTGTAGAATTTGCTATATTTTTTCTAGAAAAAATATTGTCTTATCACCTGTAAGGAAAAGAACTGAGGCAGTTCAATCAGAGGCATCAAAAGAAACTCTTGACTTTTGGCTATGCATAGTTTGCTTTTCTCAAACATGTTATGTAGGTGGAGATTTTGAGTCACATATTAAGGACTCAAAATAACTAGCTATCCCTTCTTTACTCACCCTAGAGCCGCAGCTTTGGAGCAGTTCAAGTCTCTTGGTGCTGAACCCTTGGAGGTGGACTTGAAGGAAGCTGGTGAGGGACAAGGAGGCTATGCAAAGGAGATGTCCAAAGAGTTCATTGAAGCTGAAATGAAGCTCTTTGCTCAGCAGTGCAAGGAGGTGGATATTCTTATTAGCACAGCACTTATTCCAGGTATGCTGTTCAGACCCCCTCGCCCTTTCTTTTTTGAAAGAAGAGTCTTGCTATGTAGTCCAGTCTGGCCTTGAACTCATCGTGAGACTCCTGCCTCAGCCTCCCACGTGCAGGGATTATGGGCATGACCCACCAGGCCTAGCAGGACCGTATCTGTAAAGCACTTTTGCCCAAGACTGCTCAATAAGGGTGAAAAATTGCTTCATACTGAACATTTGTAAAGATCCATTTTTTCTATTAAAGTGAGACCATGAGAAAACCCATGGCACGAGTTAGTGCAGCTCCTAGCGAGAGCTGTCTAGAGTGAGCCTCTGTTTTCTTCTACTGTCGGTGATCTAACTGTGTTTATGATCATTCTTTATGTACATCATTATAGTCATCAGCAGTGTTTCTGTTTATTTTTTATTTTTTGATGTATTTAGGACAGGGCCTACAGGGCCTCACTACACATATCACTCACAGTGATCCTCCTGTTGTTTTCAGCCTCCCAAGTGCTGAGGTTACAGGTGCGTACCATCACACGTCTCAGTTTCCATCTCATTGTGCCCCAGGGTTGGCCTGGCACCCTGGGGGTGGAACCCCGGTCCCACCTCTGCCTAAGCAGGGGCTTTAGACTGCTGAGCTATCTGGACACCCTGCTTTTTCTGTTTAAATCCTTGATAAAGTGCTATTTTTTCTGTTCTTTTGTTAAGAGATTATATTTTCATTATAAAAATTCAGACTGTACTGAAAATATGAGGAAAGAAAGTACAAATCATCAGAAGCTTCACTGGTCATGACCGTTACTAATATTCAGGGTCAGTTTTCCGTAGATGAGGGGAAGAAAGGCGCTGCGCAAGGCAGGTGGGCTGGGGGCATTGTGCGCGGCAGCGGTGTGCGAAGAAGGCGCTGCGCATGGCAGTTAGGTGGGCGGGGGGGCATTGTGCGCGGCAGCGATGTGTGAAGAAGGCGGTGCACGCGGCAGTTATGTGGGCTGGGGGCATTGTGTGCGGCAGGCAGTGTGCGAAGAGGGCCATGCGCGGCAGTCAGGTGGGTGGGGGCGGCATTGTGCGCGGCAGGCGGTGTGCGCTGCAGCTGGGCGTGTACGTTCAGCCCCGGCGTTGGAGCAGCTGAGAGCTCAGGTTGGCGGCCGGCGCTGCTTGCAGGGCAGCCTCTGACTCAGAGGAGTGTGTGAGAGCCGCCAGCCAGGGCCGAGGGCACAGGTGGGCTGGCAAGGGAGTGTTCTGGCTTCTTTTCCTGAGAAGATTTTACACAGGTGACTTGGAAAAAGGCTGCCGGTAGAGCTGTGCTGCCCCGCGCCCTCTGAACCGTGTGCGGCCGCTGCTCTCAGAGGACCATGGAGGCGCACAGTGGCCAGTAGAGGGCGCCAGAAGATTTGGTGGTGGAGTGAAAGGTGGTCAGGGAGCTGGAACTGGTTCTGTTCTAAGGACCTGCTGATAACTTGGACACACACACAGATTTAGTGACTGTAAAGCTCGTAGTAAGTGACAAGACTCAGGGTGTCTTATACATACGTGCGAACTTTTAGTTTTCAGTGAATTTCAGTAAAAGTTCAAATTGTATGATAGTGTGCAAGTCTAGCTAGAGAATTTTTGTTAATTTGTTCCACTGAGACCACATTTTCTGGAGATGTGGTCTTCACTTGCAAAGTCCTTCGTGCCTTTGAGCTTGCTATGGAAAGACTGGCTGGAAAGGACCTGTCTCTTGCTTCTTTTGGGAACCAGAAAAGCAAAAACAACAACAAAAGACAATCAAGAAATGAGAGGGAGGATTAATTATAACTATAAAGGAAAATGTGTTTTTCCAAAGCTCTTTCAGATCCCTGGAAAATTAAAATCTGGAAGCATGGGCTGTCAAAGAAAAGGCAGGAAAAAGTTATATGAAAGTACAAATGGGGCCCGGCGGGATGGCTCAGTGGTCTAAAGCACCTTCTTGGGAAAGCTTGGGCAGCTTCGGGGACCGCGGTTCGATCCCCGGCATCACATGCTGCGCCAGCCCTGCCCTGGGGAGGGGGGGCGGGCCCTGAGCTGGCCATAAAAATGAGTGAATAAACAAATAAAGGTTCTGAAACAAGAAAAAAATAAATAAATAAATTTAAAAAAAAAGTACAAATGTCCGTTCAAAAGAAAGTCCTTGGCATTTTAGCATTACTGTTTCTTTTTATTTTTTAAGGGAAGGGTTTACAGGGTGTTTAGCGTCTCACTACTAGATGAGACTTGTGCAGGTGTGCCCCACCAAGCCCTGTTTCAATTGCTGTCTCAGCGTGCCCTGGGGGCAGGCCAGGGATGGAAGCCCTGGCCTCCCTGCCTGCTTGCAAGTGCTTTAATCTGCTGAGCCATGTGGCCAGTCCTAGCTTTACTGTTTCATGTCCTAAGCCTCTGTATATAACTCCTGACATCCTGTCCAGCTCCTTTGCCTTTGGGGCCACTGTGAAAAAGAACGTTTGTTCTGCTCTCTGCTGATGTGCAGACTGTGTTCTGAATGAGACTCAAGAGATTTTCCTGCCTATACACTCTGGAAACCTGGTAGGGAGGCAGAATAGGCAGGAGGAGATGAGATGGGGTGACCATTTGTTAGGAAGCTGGGGAGGGAAGTGGGGAGTGTGTGCTTTTTCACTGGCAGTGTTTTGGGAGAGTTCACCTCAATTCCCTCAATTCTTACATGCCCGGCCTGCCCAGCCTCCATAGTGCTTCCCTGCCTTCACACTGTCACCATCTCTGTCCTCTTACACCTTACTTGACCTGTTACTGCTGCTCCCACGTTATTGGCTCCTTCCCTGCACCTGCTCCTGGCACCTTACCGGTACTGTGCCCTACAGCAGACCTAGCTAGCCTCCTGCTCCTGAGCTGTTCTGTCTCCTCGGGAACCTGGTGCACAGCTAGACTTCTTGATGCCCTGGCCTGTGGCTGGCATGGTGCTTGGTGCACAATAGTAGCTGAACTCCTAGTTCGGGGCATCTTGTTTAGCTCTGGGTGGCCCCTTGCCTTTTGTGTCACTGGTGTGGCTAAGGAGGGACAGAACACTGCTGGCTCACTTTTGGGTGGGAACATGGCAGAGACTGAATCAAGACTGGAAACTTGGTTTTCTTAAATTACTCCAGAGTAAGACACATGTCTAGTCTGCTGTTGGAGGTGGCTGGCAGAGTCTTCCTGGAGACTGAATGGGGAGGCTTGCTTTTTAGGTACAGTTGGTGACAACACCAGTACTCTTTGTTTTTCCTACCCTAGTTAGTATTTCAGAAGAAACTGTTGTTGAATTTTCCAGATGTGGGGAATCTGAGGAAGGTGTTTTCTTTGTCTGTGAGGGTCTTCCATGTGTGCGGTCAAACCAGGATGCTGTGCGGTCTCTTGGAAAGTCAGCGTGAGCTCTCTGATTCTATTTCTTTGAATTTCCCTGTGGAGGAGATGTTCGGCAGCTTCTTTCTATGCTTGGGTTCTTATATGATCAATAATCTCTTTTCTTACATGTATATATACGCTGTAGTCAGTTATTACAGGACGCATCACTTTTAGGATTATTTTATAAGAGTAACCTGGTGAGTCAAGTACAAAGGAGTGCAGAAGATCTGGCCTCAAAGTAAAGACCAGCGAGGCCAGCTGAGGGTCTGGATCCCACAGCCCTATCTGCAGGAGTCCAGCCGGAGGCTTGAAGCCCGAGGCTGGATCACAGGTCTGTGCCAGCGGGCGGGGGGCTGTGCGTGGGGCCAGGAAGTAACGTAACACTTAAGGTAAGGACCCAAGCTCCCCCCAAAAGTACCACAGCCACCTGCAGCGACAGGAGGGCCTGTGCTCCTCCAGTGACCACAGCCAAGTCCGTGTCAGGAAAAGCCCGTGTGAGTAGCTTCTCCAGGACACTGAACAGCGCACCGTTTCCCCCTGGGAGCAGGAAGGGTGCTCAGTGCGCACAGCCCAAGTTTCCAGCGTGAACTGCAACCGTGCTTGTCGGCCACTAGGCCCTGAGCTCCTTCTGCTGAGGACGACCAAGTGCGCAGCAGCGAAGCCAGCGCTACCGGCTCCTCCAGGAGAGCCCCAGCGCGATCCTGTCCCGCCGTGACCCTCCCTGCCTCTCACAGGCTCCTGCGGGCCTCCCACGCCAGCCTCGCCTCACTCTGACTGCTGGGTGTTGCTATAAGCTGCCAGCAGTCGGCAGTGCACCCCAATGCAGAAAAGCCTCCTGTCTCATCTGTAACATTTTTTAAAGCTTCCCACCCAGTATGGAACTTTAGCTATGACTTTGAAATTCCAGAAAAGCTTTGGTGTGTATCAGGATGCCTCTGGTGCCGGAAATGCAAATTCCAACTTAATCTGCCTTGGGAAGGAAGATCTCTTGGGCCACGCTGGCAGAGTCTGGCTTCACGGGGAGCCGCGTGTGCAGTGGGGGCCTGGGCGGGCTCTCCCTGTACTCAGGGCATTGCCTCCCTCTGTCACAGGGCTTCCTGCTCTGGGGAACGTGGGAGCCAGAGCTGCTTCTGGCCTCTGGTTTGTGAGTAGCTGACCTAGTGAGGCAGACAGGTTGCTGCTGAGGGGTCCCTGTAAAGGCAAGGTGGTTTGCTACTAGGGACTCTTAGCAGGCTCTCCTTTGGTTCTCCTAGTCTTAATTATATTGAGAGCCACTCTGAAACAGTCCCAAGGGCAGTGTAATGCTCCCCAACTGGCACCTGGCTTACCGTCCCCTCGGGGCCACTGACTCCACCCAGTGCTTTCTGAGGTTGTCTCTCTCCACCGCAAGGACTGCGTGGAGACAATGGAACCAAGAGTGGTGACAGAGAATTGAGGCCAGGCAGATACTAACAACGCCTCGTGCAAAATTATGTTTCAGTGACGTTTCCTACTGTGTGCATGCGAAAGTTCAGTGTGATTTTCTTTACCTGCTCACTTTCACTTGTAGTAGTATGCATTACTGTATTAAAAACTATTCCTGTCTTTCTATCAATTGTTTACGAGAAAGCTATTTTGGTTTGGATAAATACATCTTATAATTTATACTATTAATCTGTTTACTAGTACATAGCTCAAAATATAACGTGTTTATATTAGAGTGGAAAGCTTTTTTTTTTTTTTAACGTATTTAGAACAGGGTCTACAGGGGCTCACTGCATGGAGCAGACTTGTACTGATTCCCCTGTTTACCGCCTCCCAAGAGCTGGGATCACAGGTCACCACCACACCCAGTCTCAAATACTGTCTCAGTGCGCCTTGGCACAGGTCCAGGAATATAACCCCTGGCCCCTGTGCCTGCTTGCAGACGCTTTAATCCACTGAGTTATTTGGCCAGCCTTCAGATGAGTATTTTAAGTACCCCTTCTTCCAGTAATAAAACTATGAACAAGCCTTCAGGCGCAGCCTCTTTCAGCCAGGGTGTATGCTGTGACAAAAATATTTTTAAAAGTTGGATCACAGAAGTATAAGTAGAAATTTCTTGTTTTAGCCTGTATATGAGGTACTAAATAATTATTAGTTGAGCCAATCAGTGAATGAGTGAATATTCAAATGGTAACTGTGAGCGCTACGTGCCCTCCGACTGTCTTGGCAAAAGTGTGGGGATAACTCCCAAGTGGGGACCTTACTGGGAAAGCTGGACGTCAGCGACCCAGAAAGAAGCCAGCCCTGCTTCGTGCAGCTGGACCTCACGTCAGCACTCTCACCCCGTATGCAGTGTCCGGAAATACTCTCATTGACGTTGTTCTGGGACTATGGCTTTTTTTTTTTTTTTTTCAAGCAGTGATGTGGGAAAGGCGGCATTCTTGGCCTCTTTGTGTGTCCTGTCTTTTTCAGATAAATGATACAAGTAACAGAAATGAACTTCATAATGGGAAAATCCAGTTGTGTGTTGCAAAAGCCACTTTCTCTGGCACTTTTAAAAATCTCTGGTTTCTTTCTTAGTGTGTGTCAAGACACCTGGTGCTCTCATCTTGTCTTTTATCTTTCTTGCCAAGCCAGGGCTCTGTCATTGTCTTTGAAAGATTTCACAGTAGGCTTGAAATATGTTTTCCCCTATGTCAATGTTGTAAGCAACCTGGGCGTACCTTCCTGTTCCCTGTCTGTGATTTCAGTTCTCTTCCTTTCAAAGTGTTTTCTTGCTCAATTGTCCCAGCTGCACAGGTGCACTTGGAAAATTGTAATAGGTACATTTTGCAAATTTAAATCTATTGATTTTTTTCCCTCTGTAATTTCCAGCCTTTACTTTAAGTTTAGGAAGTATGCTTTTATCCACACACTCTGGAGATATTTTCCAAATTTTGTCCTCTCTTTTCTCTTTCTCTATACCAGTTGATTTCCTCAGGCTTAGTTTTGAACCCTACGTAGGGTTTAAAGTGTGGTCTCCACTTCAGCAGGTACTCTTCTGTCTCCAGGATGCAACTAATCATTTCACTGTTTTTGTTCTTTCCATTTTGTGCTGTCGCATTTATCATGCATTAAACATCACCATGGTAGGCTGCCAGAGTAAGATAGTATTTTGAAACTGCTTTCTCAGCCTTTCTCTCTGTTGACCTGTTCTTTTGAGGATTTGCTCATTTGGAACTTTTAGTTACTACCCCGCTTCTCTTTTGGCTCTATTTTTTTCCTTCTGCTTTTAATTTTTATTTCTGCTTTTTCCAGAATTAAAAAAATCGATCTGCATGCAAGAGCTTGCAGGCAGCTGCACTGTTACATTTATCATTGTGCTCCCTGGAGCCTTCACCAAGATTTCTTAATTTTAAAATTAGAGCATTTCAGAGATAAGGAAAAGTACAGAGAAGAAAATAAATTAGTCTCAGCACTCAAATATATCTAAAATTGTACTGGGGGTGCAGTTGTATAGCGTTACATGACTCAGTTTACTCCAAAGTATATAACAAAGTTTTTAGGGTACATACATGAAGTGCTCATGGAGATACAGGCATTAAACACATATTGGTATTGTTAGATGCTATTTCATGATGATTCCGTGCCTTTAAATATTCCAATGACTTCCACAGAGTCTAAACTATTCTAATGATTCTCTGCAGTCTATAATAAGTAATTAGTTAATATGAAAAAATATGCTGCTATTTCAGAAGTGATTGAATTTCAGAGCAGTAACATGGGCAAATCATTTGCATCATCTTGGAGGTGCAAAGGTATATTTGTGGTTTCTAAGGCTGAATCATCCTTTGATGGAATGCACTGGTTGAATGAGTAAAATAGGAGAAAAAGAGACTGTATGTTTTGTGATTTCTAGGGAGCCTAAATGGTGTTGGCCAGTGGTAATATTATAGTTCAGAGACTTACATGTAGCTCTAAGTGTCTCAGAAGAAAAGGTACAAAATTCTAGGGCAGGAGAAATGAGGTAAACACCAAAGAAAGTTGTGAGGCTTGATGGCCACAGAGTTGGCGTGGTCAGTTATCTGGTGTGATGGATTGGAACTCAGGAGGCAAGGGTCCAGACAAGGGGGAGAAAAGTCCTGTGTGTCATGTCTGGCCAGTGGCGGCAGGGCTCAGGACAGGAGGCTCTGTGCAGACTGGGTGCTCCTGGGAGGTGCTGCTGGCACGGATCTGGGCCTCAATGCAGATGCTGGTGCCCTGTGGTCCTTAGCCGTCCACTTTGGGGAGCTGAGCAGCATGACCTTGCTTGTGCGAAGATGCTCTGCACGTGACACCAGGGATTGAACTCAGGACCTTACCCTTGCCAGGCAGGCACTTATGCCTCTGAGCTATATCCCTGGCCCTGCATCCTCAGTCTTGAGGAGTTCAGTTCAGTATTTAAGCTGATTTTGCCAGACATTGTTAGGGAGGGTGAAGAAAGGAATTTTTCCAGGGAATTTTGAAAAATGGGCCGGGTGTGGTGGCTCACGCCTGTAATCCCAGCACTTGGGAGGCTGAGGCAGGAGGATTGGTGTGAGTTCGAGGCCAGCCTGGGCTACAAAAGTGAGCGCAGGACCAGCCTCAACTGCATAGCGAGACCCTGTCTCAAAAAGACAAAAAAAAAAAAAAAAAAAAAAAAAAAAAAAAAAAAAAAAAAAAAAAAAAAAAAAAAAAAAAAAAAAAAAAAAAAAAAAAAAAAAAAAAAAAAAAAAAAGAAAAATGGTGAGACTTTCTGAACACCAGAAACTTTTAGGGTGTTGTCTTTGGGGAACATTGTTTCTTGATTCTTGCTGTGCATACTTAGAAGCAAAAACTAGGATTTATCAGCTGTGTGGCAGCTAGCCCAGTGTGGATGGAATGAAAAGTTCAGTGAGGTCACAGGAAGGCACGTGAGAAAGAATGCCACAGTCAGGGAAGAGGGACAGAGGGACGGAGAGCAAGGGCCTGGACTTTGTCTTGGAACCGTGAAGTTGGGGCAAAGAGAAGTACCAGGGTGAGCTAGCTCAGTGGACTAAGCGCCTGCTAGGCAAGCACAGAACCCAGGGTTTGGTTTGATGCCTCAGTACCACTGGCCACACTGGTCCCATCTCTGTGTGTGCTGAACCAGCCACAGAATCTGGGCATGGGGAAATCTGGGTGTGGGGGTGCACACCTGTGTTCGAAGTGCTGGGGAAGCTGAAAACAGAAGGATCTCTATGAGTCTAAGCTATGTAGTGAAACCCTGTACCAAATAAAGAAAGAAAGAAAAGCAGGAAGGAAGGAAGGAAGGAAGAGAAAGAGAGACCACATAACATCACCTTTGTGTCATTATTTTAAAAATGTGCATTATAAATGAATGCTCTTTTTCCTTTTTTTTTGTGGGACTGGGGTTCAAACTCACGACCTTGCACTTGCCCAGCAGGCACTTGTGCCTCGGAGCCATCTCCCCAGCTCCCTTCTTTTTCCTTTTTTTGAATCATCTGTATACTAGTTAATTGGATTGAAAATGCTCATGCAATTGTTATTTATTTATTTATTTATCTTGTTTCAGAACCTTTATTTGCTTATTTACTCATTTTTTTTTTTTTTATGGCCGGCTCAGCCTGCCCCGAGGGCAGGGCTGGCGCAGCATGTGGTGCTGGGGATCGAACCGCGGTCCCTGAAGCCACCCAAGCTTTCCCAAGCAGGCACTTTAGACCACTGAGCCATCCCGCCGGGCCCTGCAATTGTTTTTAATTAATTTTCATTTATCAAGTTGATGGTGTTTTTGTTAAAGGTGGTAAACAGCGTTGAGAACTTTCAACAAGAGGTGAGGATAATGAGGCTATTTTTTTCCTTTTTTGTGAGGCAAGCTCTTAGCCTTGAACTCATGGGGATCCTCCTGCTTCAGCCTCCTGTGTGCTGGGATTGCGGGTGTGCACCACCATGTCTGACTTGATAATGAGGCTACTGATGCTCTTCTTCTATACCACAGGTTTCCCAAGTCTTTTTCCTTATGAATAGTGAGTTGGGATAAACTGCCAGAGTGAGCCTCTGTGAAACGTTTGGATGCATGTTAGCTTGCAAAGCCCTAACTTGGGGGCCTTATTTTTTGTGTAAGAATTGTTGAGCTTCTTTTTTTTTTTTTTTTTTGTTGAGCTTCTTAAAAGGATCCTGTGACTTAAAAATGTGAGCATTGCACGTTGAGAGTGCTGTGTGAATAGAGGGGCCGTTTCCATGTGTCCTTCCCGAGTAGCAGTCGGCACTGCGCTTGGACCCCACAGACAGGGCGCACGAGTGCATCCCCAAGTTTTAGGGTTGGAGTGCTCCTCTGTTTTGGTTTCACAGCATTTTCCTGTCTTCCCTAAAAATTGTCCTTGCTTTTTCTTTTCCTTGTTAAATTAAGATGTAATATGAACTGTGGCAAAATACATAATGAATATTTAAAAACTTAATACCACTAACCCTATGCACGTGCTCATAGTTCAAACTGCACGTCGCAACTTTCTTGAAGTTTTATTTATTTATTTTTTTAAAATTTTATTTATTAATTTTATTCCTGTTTCAGAACCTTTGTTTGTTTATTCACTCATTTCCATGGCCGGCTCACCCCGCCCCGAGGGCAGGGCTGGCGCAGCATGTGGTGCCTGGGATCGAACCGAGGTCCCTGAAGCCACCCAAACTTCCCCAAGCAGGCGCTTTAGACCACTGAGCCATCCCGCCGGGCCCTTTCTTGAAGTTTTAGAAGCTCTCTGTGACTTTTTTTCTTGTCTCTTTGAGACAGGGTCTCGCTATGCAGTTCAGGCTGGCCTTGAGCTCATTTTTGTAGCCCAGGCTGGTCTCAAACTCACAGCATCCTCCTACCTCAGCCTCCCAAGTGCTGGGATTACAGGCATGTGCCACTGCACCCAGCTTTTGTGAGTGTCTTTAGTCTTGCTGTACTGGCTGCCTAAGGTCCTGACTCAGTTCAGAGCTTTGACCTTTGAGGACTGCTTCAACTTTGAGCAAGAGCCAGAAGTCATGGAGGGCCAGGGGCAAGGGTGAGGCAGGGAGGACATACTGTAACGATGTCCTGCAGGGTGGCTGCCCACAGCAGCATCCACTGTGTCTTGGTCTCTCCTTATAAAGACATTTGCAAAGGGGCCTTGGAAGGCCCCTGGAGAGTGGCAGGAATGGAGCCAAGTGCGTTCCAGGTGCAGAGAGTTTGGAGGGATGGTGGCTGGTGCCTCTCTTTCTGTTGCAGACATTTTAAATTTAAATGTTCAGGGGCCTGGCAGGATGGCTCAGTGGTCTAAAGCGCCTACTTAGGAAACCTTGGGCGGCTTCAGGGACTGCGGTTTGATCCCCGGCACAACATGCTGTGCCAGCCCTGCCCTCAGGGCAGGCTGAGCCGGCTATAAAAACAAGTAAACAAACAAACAAAAGTTCTGAAACAAGAAAAAAAAATTCTTAAAAACAAATGTTCACCATATACTTTGATCACCCCTTGTATGCTGGAGAATCTGGTGACATTTTGTTCAGATAAGTGGAAATGTTCTGTGTAGTGATTTTATTTTATCTTATTTTTTTTCATGACAATATTTTTATTGTTTAAATTTAACAATGGTTGGGGCCCGGCGGGATGGCTCAGTGGTCTAAAGCCCCTGCTTGGGGAAGCTTGGGCAGCTTTAGGGACTGTGGTTCGATCCCCGGCACCACATGCTGCGCCAGCCCTGACCTTGGGGTGGGCTGAGCTGGCCATAAAAATGAGTGAATAAACAAACAAAGGTTCTGAAACAAGAATAAAAATAATAAATAAAAAAATTAAAAAAATTTAACAATGGTTATATTACATATTTTCATCATCAGATCAGTTTAGATTAATAGATATAGGTATGTAAGATTGATGAAATAATTAAACATTAACACTTTCAATAAACATTACATTTTTTTTTTCTTTTCCCCTTTCTTTTTTTAAAAGTTGACACATTGTATGTTGTCCTCACAATAGTTCTACAGAGCAGTGTGTGGGCATGACCCACCTCCCTATTGATGTTGCTAAGAATAAAAAAAAAGAAAAAAAAAGCTTAATTACAATGCATGAAACACAGAGCTAGATTGGTGAGACGAGCTTTAGGAGGCTTAGATTCAATAGCCTCCAACATTACAAGCTTCACTGGTGGCCCACTGCAATTGCAGAACATTTGACTGTGTATGCATCTGCTTCCTCTTAGTCCAAAGAGAAGTATTTTCTTTTCCTGTGTAGTGACTTTAAAACTACTGCCAAACATGCTTCTGGCAGTTTCGGCCTTTGTGGGTTCTTCACTTCAGGCAAGCACCGTTTCGCGGGCAGCTTAGCGTTAGGCTTTTTTGTTCTTTTTTAGCAAGAGGAGCAGTTTTCTCTCTGTAAATGGTGCTGGCCATAGGTTAGCTGGGAGGAGCAGGGCTGGACTTCCTGTGCGTGGCCTGCGGGAGGCTGGTGCCGCTCAACGGGCCCCTTGTTGGCTCCAGCTTTGCACCCTCATGACATGCCTTCACAAGTTTCTTAGAGTTAAAATTTCAGATGTTACATTGCTGAGCGCCCAGAGACTGTTAGCACTTGGGAGACTGTGCAGATAAAGTAATGTAACTTGGATGCTTTCCTTGATTTTGTTAGGTAAGAAAGCTCCTGTTCTATTTAACAAAGAAATGATTGAGTCCATGAAGGAAGGCTCGGTTGTTGTGGACTTGGCGGCGGAGGCTGGAGGGAACTTTGAAACCACCAAGCCGGGAGAGCTTTATATTCACAAGGTACAACGGCACCCACCCTGGGGAACGGGCTCAGGGCTTCTCACTGACAGTCCTCCACCCTTTTTACTTGTTTTTATTTTGAGATAGGGTCTTGCTAAGTTGACCAAACTGGGCACAAACCTGTGATCCTCCTGCTCCTGCACCCTGGTGTGCCAGGGTTGCAGGTGTGCCCTTATTCCTGGCACAGGAAAGTGGCTTGTTCCTAGGAATTGGCTCTGAGTCGCATAGGTCACTTTTTTTTTTTTTTTTTTGCATAGGTTACTTTTGATTTGTATTTAAAGTTTTTGGTTTTTTGAGTCTTGCTCTGTAGTTCAGGTTGGCCTTGAATTCAGGTAGCCTGGGCTGGCCTTAAACTTGCAGCAATCCTCCCAGTTGCTGGGATTGCAGGCCTGGGCCACCATGCGGCCTTCGTTCTGATGTCTGTAATGATTTGCAGAGTATTTGTTTAGTTACTTAGTGGCCTTGGAGACTGGACCCAAGGTCTCCTGTGAATAAGGTAAGCCTTCTGCTAGAGAGCCACATCATCCTAGCCCAGTGGGAAGGGCCTTTAACTCCTTAAGTATTTGGAGAAATTGAGGCCTGAAACTTGCGAAGTTACCAGTAGGCCCATTTCAAGCTCTGTTTGTGTGTGGAGTATGCGCATGCTTCTGTAAAGATACATGTGACGCTGAAGAGACAGACATGAGCACAGAGTCGTGATCCTCTTGGCCATGTGTGCTCTGACCTAGGGCGTTACTCACATTGGCTACACTGATCTTCCCAGCCGGATGGCGACTCAGGCCAGCACTCTGTATTCGAACAACATCACCAAGCTTCTGAAGGCCATTAGCCCTGACAAAGACAATTTTCATTTTGAAGTGAAAGATGACTTCGACTTTGGTACAATGGGTCATGTCATTAGAGGAGCTACAGTGATGAAGGTAAGCAGCAGGGCCTGCCTGGGTTCGAGAGGAACTTGCTTTGAGGATTTCTGTTCACAGAAGGGCCCTACACTGGAATAGAGAGATCTTCCGATAGAGTATTGGTGTACTAGGTTTATGCTGATAAAATTGTTCAAAAAATGCAGAATGATTCAAAGAAAGTATTTCAAGAACTTAGGTACAGATGACTTGCTGATGATATGATTACGTTTAAGAAAGCAGTGTTCTTCATTAGCAAGCTGTCTTCTTCAAGTGACTTTGGAATGTTTGACTTAAGAAATAAAACTTTCCTAATCTCCATAGGATGGTGAAGTGATTTTCCCAGCTCCCACACCAAAAAATATTCCTCAAGGTGCCCCAGTGAAACCCAAGACAGTGGCTGAGCTGGAGGCTGAGAAAGCAGCTACTGTCACCCCGTTCAGGAAGACGGTGACCACAGCCTCCATGTATACGGCAGGTGAGCGGCTCACAGGTCCAGAGCTGGTCCTGTTTGAATTTGGTGTGTACTGTGGAATTGTCAAAGTTGGTGAATGCAGTGTTGTTGTGCTTTGGATTCCATTAATGATTGCTTCTCATAGACATTTTCTTTTTTACTATACAACCTATCATTTTTTAAAAATGTTTCTTTTCACAGAATACACTTTCTCATTAGCAATCCCCACAGTGGGAAAATACTTAGAGTTTCGCATTTGTGGACTGATCATTCTAGAACAAACAAAACACATTTGAGAATGAATTTTGCTTGAAATTGGAAGTATTCTGGGTTTTTTTTGAATTTTTTATTTTATTTTATTTTTTTTCTTGTTTCAGAACTTTTGTTTGTTTGTTTATTTATTTTTGTGGCCGGCTCAGCCTACCCTGAGGGCAGGGCTGGTGCAGCATGTGGTACCAGGGATTGAACCGCGGTCCCTGCAGCTGCCCAAGCTTTCCTAAGCAGGTGCTTTAGACCACTGAGCCATCCTGCGGGCCCCTAAATCGGAAGTATTCTGATTCA
The DNA here is from genome assembly GCA_004027025.1 of Myocastor coypus. Classification (NCBI taxonomy): domain Eukaryota; kingdom Metazoa; phylum Chordata; class Mammalia; order Rodentia; family Myocastoridae; genus Myocastor; species Myocastor coypus. Next base: position 29,855 of record PVJA010015733.1, on the reverse strand, counting down.
TCTGCAAAGTCTCTTCCCTAAGTGGGTCTCTAAATTTAGAAGCTCTCCAAGCTTTTCTTGCTAGGATTCATAGGTCTGTAATATGAAATATCAGCATTTCCTAATCTCAAAGTCTCTCTAGGACACGAAGTAATTTTCATTACCTGGTACCAGCTGACCAGTTGGATCACTTCCAAAGATTCACTACTATCTCATTTTCTGAAAAAGTGTTTACTCATAAAGTAACACTCTTTCCCTTTGTCTATTATTCCCAGAAAAACTATGAAAGTATGGTCATGTATTATTCCCAGGAAAAATATAAAAGCATGACCATGGGTTGATAGTAATAAAGCTGAATTCTCTTTAAAGATAAAAGGCAAAAGCTCATATGTAATGTTTAATTACACTTTTGAGTCTTCTGAGCGAGGAGGCGGTACCATTAACTCACCAAAATACAGAACTCAGTCTCACTATTTCTTGGATACAATTCCCCTCGAACTTTTTCCTCGACCTTAAGTTCTACAAATGACCATCTCCTGAGGCCCAATGGACTTGTGTTGCTTAGTGTGAGCTGAATGGCATGATGGAGCAGAGGCAAGGAGGCAGACAGTAGATCCTTAAGGTAGTAAGTCCAGAAGATCAGAGCTTCCACAGCATGGCAGCAGCTTTGCAAACGCCCATGTCATGAGAGTTGAAGTAACAAAGCCCAGCAAAGGTTGAAGCTGAGAGTGCCAAAAGGCCTGCCTTGGCGGCTTTCTGGGGTGCAGCTCCATGACCATAGTCAGTCACAACTTGTCTGAGGCCCCAGTGACTGTGGAGAGTGAGGGCCGCAGCCTGGAAGCAGTCCGTTGCAGAGTAAGAATTCAGATATGCAGCAGGAAGCAGGCCCAGGAGCAAACACTGACCACTCTCTCACTAGTCCAGTGGACCGATGCAGCCTTGGAACCAGAATGGCAGCTTGGCGACAGGTGAATGTTCTGGGCTCCACACCATCCTGGGGAAAGTCAGGCTTGGAGAAATGCTGAGACGTGAGCAGGTTTTACCACTGGAGTCCAAACGAACAGACCTGGAGATCCCTGTGGACTGTAGAGGACACTCTGCCTCAAGATAACAGCCATCTTGCTTTTGAAGCCTCAAGGTCCTCACAGACATTTTCTTTTGGTTCTGGGATTCAAACTTAGGACTCTGTACTTCCCAGGCAGGCACTGCACTGCTGAGCTATATCCCCAGCACCCCCTTTTTTAAACCAATGTGTTACTTGTCCTTGAGTATAGAAGTAGGGCCCACACTGATTTGCCTACTCCCAGGGACACAGGCAGTTGGCTAACTGAGTGAAGACATGGAAGACAAAACATAGGCAGCTAATGCTTCCTTCTATGGAAAACGTCTTTTTTTTTTTTTTTCTTTTTAATTTAAAGAGGAAAAACAAGAAGAAGACAGAAACAAAGCAAACCAAATGGTACAGAATTTCAAAACAAGAACAGAGAATTAGCAATTGCTGTTATATTACGTACTGTTATCATCAAGTTTGTTGCCCAGATCACCAGACACAGGCATGCAAGACTGATCAATTAAACATTAACTCTTCCTTTCACTAAACCTTAATTTTTTCCCTTGTCCTTTTTACTTTTTATTTTAAAATTTACTTTAAAGAGTATAATAATAACAGGTGAGACATTTTAGTGACAGTACACATAGAAAAGAGCAAGATGAAGGTGTTCAGTCATGGTTGTTATATTGCACATTGCTGTCTTTGATGTAGTTGCTCAGATTACACATGGTAGCATGTACAGTTAGGCAAAGTAAGCTTTCTAAACATTAACTGCTACTCTAAAAACACTGATAGAAATTAGTAGTATAGTCATCTCAGTCATCCTGTGTATATGCTGATAAGGTTTTTGCTCCCTTCCTTTTCTCCCATCTTTTCTCTGTTCCCTCATCACCACTGTTTATTCCTTATGTTCAGTGTTACTATTGGAAAACATCTTCAATGTAGTCATTTTTAATCTGCATCGAATACATTAACTAGTGATGGAGGTTGGACTGTGCTGGTGGTAGCGCACGTAAGTGTGACGTTCTCTTGGGCTTCACAAGGCATCAGTGTAGCCGTCTGCGTAGCTGGCTCTGACCAAGAAGCTGGATCTCCTGGAAAAGTAGGAACTGTGGTGGAGGGCATGGCCTTGGAAGCTTGGCTGGTGTTCTGAGTGGCTCATGCAGCAGTGTTAGGTGGCTTTCTGTGGAGCTCTTTCTTTACAGTTTTGTGTAAGTTCTTATTTTTAAGTTCATCTTCGTGAAAACACTGAAGATTTATTGTAAAACAGTGAGAAACAGTGTTTCGGCTGTGCATCCTTAGCAGCTGAACTAGGGAGATTTGAGTTCAGTTGGTTTCTGTCCCAGACTAAATTAAAATATGCAGTTCTGCTTAGAGTCAGAATAAAAACAAAAGTGAAGCAAGCTATAAAGCCTTGAGGGCAAGCAGCAGGCACATGCAGGTCCTGTGGCCTCTGCCTGCTCCAGATACCCACGTGAGCCGAGCTGCTGTAGGGTGAACATGTAGCTGTGCTTGAGTGAAGAGCGCGTCTCAGCAGATGGCTGTGGCAGCTTCCGGGTGTGAGAAGGTTGCGGGGATGGGGCCGTGTCCCTGTTTGCACTTACTTGTTGAAGGGGAAAAGAGAAAAACTATATTACTGCACTGTGTGGAGTGTTTTCTGAGAGGATCATACATTTCCATTTCTGTTTGCAATTCCTAAGAAATAGCAAGCATATATATAGATTTATTTGAGTTGATATCTAGGTTTCTGTTTATTGAATCACGATCTCTGGTGTTCTGATAATTATGAAGCAGTTCCTAAGAAGGCCTTGGCAGGTGTGACGTCCTGCACATCCTTGGTGCCTGACATGAGGGCTATGCACGAGGGCGTGTGCTGAGTCCTGCGATTCGAGTAACAGCTGGCAGTTACTGGTGCTAGATGCTCTGTGAAGTGCTTCACCGCTGCAGCTTATTTATTCCTTATAAGAATTTCCTCAGGTTGGAATGTTATGATATTGTTTTCCAGATAAAGACAGTGAAGGCCTGTAGTGGTATGGCTGAGGACTCTGAAATACAGAGAGGCTGAAGAACTTGCCTGAGATTGCACGGTTAGCAAGCAGCAGCATGAGATTTGAGCCGGGCACTCTGTTTAAGATGTGATAAGCTCAGTCATATAGAGCTTCTCTGATTTTTAACTGGCAGGCAAGACACTTTGTTTGACTCTCCTGCCAAATGGTTAACAGGCCATGTAATAAAGAGTTGGGAATATTGTGTGTGGGTAAGAAAATAGAAATTAAAATTTCAGTCTTACGGAGTGACTTAAAGTAAAATTTATGTCGATTTTTGATATTACTGCCATGCCACTTAGAAAATGATACTCCTATCCAGGGACTAGAGCAAAACTCTAGTTTCCTGGTAATCCTGTCATTCTGTCCTTACTGACCACTCGGTAACCCCCTCTTCTGTCGTGGAGTGGCTGTCCACATGTTTGCTATTAAAGAAGGTGATAATTAAAGATGTATGTTCAGGGCTGACTGTTTGTATTGTGCACATTCTTAATTTATTTTGTATTTTTTTCCTTTTCTTTGTAAAACCCCGTTTGCTGACTTGGTGCTGAGGCTGGAGCTGACTGCCCTGGCCAGCGGTCCTGTCCAGATTCGGGAGCAGTTGCACAACTCTGGCCCAGGCGTGGGTGGGGGAGCCATGTGTTCTGGGGAGGTGCTGGAGGGAATGAAATCCTTCCTACTCTTCTAAAACCACTCTTCCTTGGCCAAGTCGGAGAGTGACATAAACTTGGCCTCATAAAAGTACTGGTTTTTAAAGGTTATGTCTTACCCAAGTAGAAAATTCTTTGTAGCGCCTCTGAAGACCTATAATTTGGAATAAAAATTCTTGTATGAACACATGTGGTACTGTCACTGAAAGTTAAATCAGAGAAGAGGACAAGTCATGCATAGGAAAATGTGCGAAGAGTTATTAAGGTGACTCCTGAATGTTCCTTGGTCTGTACGATTGATTTGGGTGGGAGGAGCGGTCAGCAAGTTGGCTTTTGCCCATGATGTTTGTTTGTCTCACTCACTCCTCAGTTGTCAGATGTCTGAAACCCTCCTTGTTCCTGCCATGGGAGTGGAATCCAGCACACCAGCTCTCCACTTGCACATGTGTGCGTGCATGTGCTTCTCGTCTTCCCTGAGATAACTCGATGCCTCTCACCCTCTTTATCCTCTTTCCCTAGGTCTCACTGGGGTCCTGGGCTTGGGTGTGGTGGCGCCTGACCTCGCGTTTTCTCAGATGGTGACCACTTTTGGCTTGGCTGGCATAGTGGGGTACCACACTGTCTGGGGAGTGACCCCTGCCCTCCACTCGCCCCTGATGTCGGTGACAAATGCAATCTCAGGTCTGTTTTCTATTTGTTCTCCTCATCTTCTCAGCTCTCAATTTGTAAAGTCCGGTGTGGGAGGTGGTTGTTGTAGGGCCTTGGGTCCCCCAAGGTGGGCGGTTGTGAAATGGTATGGTGTGCATGTCAGCACTTGGGGCTGATCTTTCAGTTATAATTTCTTTTAAGGGAGAGATTCCACTGATGACATTTGGAAACTAGTATTTCACAGACTCAGTTTATCTCTTTTTTTTTTTTTTTTTTTTTTTTTTTTTTTTTTTGTGGGACCGGGGTTCGAACTCACAACCTTGCACTTGTCAGCCAGGCACTTGTGCCATGGAGCTATCTCCCCAGCCCCTATATTTCACAGACTCAGTCCCAGCATCCTCTGGCCACTGGCCCCGAGTGTGGCTAGCTGTACGGGTGGCTCTGGTTCCCAGAGAGGTGGAGGGTTGAGAGCCAGCTTTTCAATGGGACAGAACTGTGGTGGCTTTCTCTTCGATATAGTCCTTATCACAGTCTGTGCAGGATTCCCATGGAAGGCACTATTCTGTGTTACCCTGGGTAACGGCTCAGCCATGTGGAGATTGGACCCATGCTGGCCAGGCAGCAGCTGGTGCCATAGGGGTCACTTGCAGGAGTTTTACAGGAGTGCTGTAGGTTGGCGTGGCACTGTAGTCTGGAGAGCCCAGAGCTGCCCGCCAGGTATTGATAGTTCTTGATTAGCTCTCTCCAGTGCCTTTGCAAGGCACCTGTAGCAGTCGGACCCAGTGTCGCTGTGCTTTATGTCTTCATTGGGCAGTAGAGATGGAGAGTTGAAGGAAGGCAAGACTTTCATGCAGAAGAAGGACAGGTTTTATTAACTGTTTTCCCACAACAATATTCAAGTGAGAAAGGTGTGGAAGTGTGTTATCAACAGTCTTCACTGAAAAGTTGTTAATGTCATTTAATGAAGGCTCTGCAAGAAAACAGCTTTATTTTTGACACTGACAACTGTTATGGTTTGTATCTAGTTGTCCCCCAAAGCTTCATTAAATCATGGGGCTGTCAAATACTCGGCTCGAGGGGTGGGTCTAGAGGGCCAGGGTGTGCGGGGTGTTAAGGGGTGGGACCAGAGAGGCGCTAACCATTAGACTGACAGTATACACCTCACTCCCCCCCACCTGGTGGCCTCTCTTGGAGGGATGGAGCAGATCATCGTGGACACTGCAGTGCCCCAGCCCCTCCTCCAGACCCCATAGAGCAGGGACAATGTCTTGAAACCTCCAGGAACTGTGAGCTAAATAAACCTTTCCTTCCCTATGTTGGGTGTTTGTCTCAGTAACAACAGAACAATAACTAAGACAACAACTTTCCTGTTTTTGAATCTGCAGACAGTCTTTTGCTGTGTCATTTGGTTTGGTGGTCAGGACACCTGCTCACCACAGTGACGTTTGCCTTTTAGGTCTGACTGCAGTGGGTGGGCTGGCACTGATGGGTGGCCAGCTGTACCCTTCCACAACTGCTCAGGGCCTTGCTGCTCTCGCTACGTTCATATCCTCAGTCAACATCGCAGGTATGGTGATGCTGAGATGGCGTTGAAGGAACCCAGATTGCTATTTTTAGTGGAGACGGAAGAAACAGGTGCAAATCAGTTTAAAGTAGACTTTCCAATTTTAAGAATTTGATTGTACCTTTAAAAAAAACACTTCATTCAGACCAGAAAGGTTCTAGGGGAAAGAAAATCGTTCATTTGCTTGTAATTTTTAGAAATTGTGCATAGAAGCCGGGCGTGGTGGCGCACGCCTGTAATCCCAGCACTCGGGAGGCTGAGGCAGGAGGATCGGTGTAAGTTCGAGACCAGCCTGGGCTACAAAAGTGAGCTCAAGGCCAGCCTGAACTGCACAGCAAGACCCTGTCTCAAAAAGACAAAAAAAAAAAAGAAATTGTGCATAGAAGAGTAAATGCCTTCATGCCCCGAGGAAGCCTCCTGAGGTCTGGCAGCAGGCTAGCTGAACGGTGTTGGGTGCAGGGCTGTGCACTGCACCGACTCCTGCTGTAGCTGTAGTGTCAGTAGATGAGCACAGCTTCGGGTCGTGGCAGTGCTCTGCCACGTTGCAGCCAGTACTCCTGAAAACTGAGAGTTGGGCATGCCAACCACATCTGAGAGCCACTTGACCTTGCGTGGTTGGAAATTCTTCATTTGTTCAGGAAGATGGGTGCCCCTTGGTATGGTGTTTTTCTTGATTACTTATTAGAGTTTAGCAAGCAGAAGAATCTATTGGAAAAAATGCTGACCTTTGACCTTCTGCGTTTCCAAGCCTCCTGCGTGGCTGGCTGCTTTTAGTCATGCAGGGATAATGGGTCTTGCATCCTGATGGCAAGTCTTTTCCTGAGGGAATCCTGAGTGTTGTTTCCTCCCTCCACTCTAGTGGACTGGCTGGAGTAGGACTGACTTTGAAGTTCCAGAACATTGCTTAAAGTTGGATCTATCCCTAAATGATTAGGATATAATTAAATACGTTGTAGCACTTAAAGATGTCATGCTTCTCGGTGAGCTCACATGTGACACCTTTCCTGCTTTGTGTGCCTTTGCTTTGATCAGGTGGCTTTCTGGTGACTCAGAGAATGCTGGACATGTTCAAGCGCCCCACAGACCCCCCGGAGTACAACTACCTGTATCTGCTCCCCGCCGGCACCTTTGTCGGGGGCTACCTGGCTGCTCTCTACAGTGGCTACAACATTGAGCAAGTAAGAAGCTTTCGAAAGTGTGTATTCTCACAACTGCTTCCTTTCCCGTTGGATTTGATGTTATTATTACAAACTTCAAACTGTCAAGAAAATACAACTCTTATCAAGCAAACGTAGCAACGAATATGGAAACATGCTGACTCAGCAGGGTGCCTGTGCTTCCTGGGGACTGAGACCCTAGATGCTAGAGACAGCTGAGCAGGCAGTGTGGACTTATGTGTGTGGTCCTAAGTTTTCCCCACATGAAGAGGAAATAGGTATTAATGCCTTCCTTAGGAACAGGCTGGATTGTTATGGGGATTCAGTGAAATACTCAGTAATGAATTTGAAAATTTTTTGTCAAGTACGATTAATCTTTATCCTATGTTCTTTGTTTCTCTAAAAGTCTAGCACATGACCTCATGTCATCACAGATGCTATAAAATCCACAATTCACTTCAAAAGATAACTTAAGACTCAGTGCCGCATAGGAAAGAGAAGTCACGAGGTTGTTTTGTTAGGAGCTCTGACCCAAGAGTGTGCTTCCTGCTCCATGCCAGTGACTGTTGCCCGGTCACGGCCTTCAGCAGCAGGAAAGCCTGCCCTGGCTCCTCCCCATCCCCACAGCTGGGCCTGCAGGACCAGCCCCCTCCCCCAGAAGCGCTGAGGCAGCAAGATCTGCGCTTGGCCTGGGGGTGTCATGGGAGTGCTGTGCTTGGCTCTCTCTGTAATGCGAGGGCAGTGGCTCTTTCCTCATGGAGTGGCTGTGTGAGGACCGCGTGCGTAGCTGCCGTCACTCGGGGGTGGGGCTGGCTCCTTCCTAACAGCAGGGCAAGTTTAGTATTTTCACTCCCCCAAGGGACCCATTTAAATTTAATTGTGCTTATACGTGCATTTATGGATAGTATACAATTGCAAGAAACCTCAGTGGATACAATTTTAAGTGAAATTTTAAATATTTAACATATTAATGATATTTTGGTTTTTGTGGATATTCAGGATCAGATTCAGGACCTTCCGTTGGCCAAGCAGGCGCTGCGCTGCTCCCCTGGCCCCAGCTTAATGATACTGAGTAGGAAAGTGAAGTTGGTTATTAAAAGAAGGGCTCAGCTCTGTCCTTCCTCTATTGCAGCGGTTCTCAACCTGTGGGTTGCAACCCTGGCGGGGGTTGAGCAACCAAAACACAGGGGTTGCCTAAAGCCATTGGAAATCATAACTATAGCAAAATTACAGTTTTGAAGTGGCTACCAAAATTATTTTTTGTTTTGGGGTCACCACAACATGAGGAACTGTATTGCATGGTCACGGCATTAGAAAGGTTGAGAATCACTGCTCTCTTGAAACATAAATTATACTTCGGGGATCGTGTTGCCATGGGTGGTCCTTGTTCAACAATAGGCTAAAATGTTAATAATCTCTCTCTTCCTTTTCCTTTGAAAAGATCATGTATCTGGGCTCCGGCTTGTGCTGTGTCGGTGCCCTCGCTGGCCTCTCCACCCAGGGAACAGCTCGTCTCGGCAATGCACTGGGCATGATCGGGGTTGCCGGAGGCCTGGCTGCTACCCTTGGAGGCCTGAAGCCCTGCCCAGAACTGTTAGCGCAGATGTCTGGTGCCATGGCGATGGGTGGAACCATTGGTAAGTGGTGGAGGGCTCTGCCTCCGTGGGAACGCCCCAGCCCCGCGGGCAGTTGGCCCGGAGACTGAGAGTGCAGCCACACATGTGTCAGTGCTATTTCTCAGTGAGAGGGACACGTTTTCAGGACTGTGCCCTCTCAGGCCATCCCATCCTGTGCAAGTATCGCCAGGTGTACTTACACAGGTGTGGCCCTGCTGTGGTCTTAGGCTGTGCCCTGCACAGCCTGTTACTCTATCATGTGCTAACAGCAGTTCTGAAATAGAGACATTTGCATGTGTGAACAGAGAGGGTGGACACTGACACTAAGACTCCTCGGAAAGGAGCCCTTTGTCTCCATCAGACCTTTTCTTTCCTCCCCAGTGTGGTGCTGGGGATTGAACTCGGGATCTTGTGCTTGCCGGGCAGGCACTTATGCTGCTGAGCTATCTCCCTGGCATCTCCATGGTCCCTGACAGGATCACCCTCGTTCCTTCACTGACCAAAGCCCTGCTACCTGGCACATAGCTGTGCCTCTTTAGAGTAAGACCTCTTTTTTTTTTTTTTTTTTTTTTTTTTAAAGAATAGAATATTTATTGGAAAAGAAAGCTTCTGTCCAAGAGGGGAGCAGAAGGGGAACTCTAGTGGGTTGCCTGGGAAATTGTTTTTTTCCAGGGGAGTAAGACCTCTTTTTAACAGCTCAGTTTCTGCTCGAGACATACTGACAAAGGAATTAAATAAATCATCTTAATGGAAATTATTGTATAATAGGTATAATTCCCAAATACTGATATTTTTGAAATATTGAATGTTAAGTCCAAACAGAGGCTAAATCTAGCTTCAATTCTTACTTTGCCTCATTGTGTCCAGGAGGCTGATAAGAGTAAGAGTGGAGGATTAGCACAGTTATGGGTGCATCCTGCAGAAGTCCTGCCTAGTGTGCCACTGGTTGTGTGCAGCTCTAAAAGCTTGAGAGAAACACGAGCCAACAGAAAGCCACCACAGAGTCTCATCGAGTGGTGTTCTGGGGACGCTGTTAAGTTTTGTGAGATGCTTTTTTAACACTGGTATTATAACAAAATTGTATCAATTTAAAGTTCAGTAAATTATATTGAAAAACAAAACTAAAACACATACATTTCCAGTTTATGTGCTAGGCTTTATTACCTATGTTCTTAAAGTTATTTGTGTGTTATTCTGCGTACATGTCTTCATGATCTCACATTCAATGTCATATCGGTTAGGCTTGGTAACTCACACCTGTAGTCTCAGCATGTGGGAGGCTGAGGCAGGAAGATTGCTGGGGTATGTAGTTCAAAGCCAAACTGAACTATACAGCAAAAACCTGTCTCTAAAAAAAGGAAGGTGTCACATTGGGAGGCTGAATTGTCCTTAGTGAAGCACTTGACGCTGTGGAAATAAATGCCTGCTACCCATCTAGGGCTGGTGTATTACTTGTTTATTGCCCAGACCCAAGAGAGTAACGTCGTAGCCTAAACTTAACATACACTACATTGCTAACAGCAAACACGTTGAGCAGTGGGCCTCTCAGTATGTAAAACCTGCTGTCAGAGCCGGAGGTCATCACACCATTGGCCATCACAGGGCGCTCCTGCTTCTCATTCAGCCAGGGCTGTGCTGAGACTTTGCTTCCACCATTCTTCTGCATGGCAAGAGACACTGGCAGTGCCACATCAGGAGTTGTACATCTACCAGTGGCAAACACCAGGCTGACTACAGACTAAGAGTGTAGTGAAAACCGATGAAAAGATTCTGTGGTGCTGCGCTATCATACGGAGCTCAGGATAAATCGCACTGTGTGTTTTGTTACTTGGAAGTTGTGTGCTGACATCCTTTCAGTAAAAATACATGTACTTATATGTATACATACTTCCTCCCACGCAAGCGACTGCTTAAACATTAAACATTACCAGCATAGGGTTCGCTTGGGTGTTTGCTTATGCTGCCCAGGGGAACCTCTGAGTTGTTGAAAATCCCTAGAGAGACACTTGAGGATGTGCGTGTGCTGCAGGTTCAAGTCCTTCGGGTGTGACCGTGGCAAATACTCTGAGCTCCTCTTGTGCTTACGTCCCCACGGCTGTAAAACCATCTGGGGTCCTCTCTCTGGGCTCCTTTACCTCTGGATGTGGCTCCGACTCCCACATAGGGAAACCTGTTTTCCTTTGGGTTCCAGTTCTTTCCTAAGTGCATGGGAACAAGAGTTAGCCACAGAGCAGAAAGGCCTAGCGTATCCACGCTGTGGACAGAAGTTAGGGAGATCGCACTATAGCGTTAGTAGTTTGAAGTGGCATCTGGGCAGCAGAGTAGAGCTCTGGAGGGGAAGAGGTGTGTGTTGGTGCGGCTCGCCTGTCTGCTGGCCATGTGGAGACAGCCTGCTGCTCGGAAGGCGTGCATACATGGGCCTGGCAGCGTGGCCGTGTCTAGGCCCCGTAGTGAGCATGCAGCCCACGCTGAGTGCCGGGCAGCTTCTTTGGCGACAGTTTCTGCCCTAACATGCCCCCGGCCTTTGTGTTTCGTCAGGACTGGCGATCGCCAGGCGCATCCAGATTTCTGACTTGCCTCAGCTTGTGGCCGCTTTCCACAGTTTGGTGGGCTTGGCGGCCGTGCTCACCTGTGTGGCTGAGTACATCGTGGAGTACCCCCATTTTGCCATGGATGCGACTGCAAATCTCACCAAGATCGTGGCCTATCTTGGCACTTACATTGGCGGTGTCACGTTTAGTGGGTCTCTTGTTGCCTATGGAAAACTGCAAGGTAAGTAAGTGATTAGACACATGTCTGTTCAGAGTGTTGGTAGGTCAACTTCAAGTTCAGAAAACATCTTCCTGGTAGAAGCTGTTCAGTGGGGAGTGTTTATATGACCCTCAGAGTACAGAGACTATTTTCCTCACAAAGCAGGAGTCCTTTTCCTAATCTTATGAGGATCAGGTCTTTGAAGCTGCTTTTCTGTGCATAGCTACTAAAGGAAATTAATGCATGGAAATTTGTGTAGGGACAAGAAGATAACTTAGGGACCAGGAGATAGCTCACTGCGATAAGCATCTACTAGCAAGTGCAGGGTCAAGGGTTCAGTCCCTGGCTCCACATGCAGTGCTAGCCCGGACTTGGGTGTGGTGGAGCACGCCTGTATCCGCAGCACTCAGGAAGTTGAGATGGGAGGATCACTGCGAGTTTGAGACCAACCTGAGGGACACAAAAGTGGGCATAGAGCCAGACTGAACTGTATAATGAGACTGTCTCAAAAAAAAAAAAAAAAAAAGGAAAGACAGTTTGTAGTACATATAAATAAAGTAACTTTCATGTGATATTTGGTTAGGAATGTCTGCAGAATGCACATAAATTTTGAAGCTTGTTAAGTATGGGTGATTGGTAAACGGCACTCAATCTGAAAACAAATGACATTCGAAGCCCCTGGTATGCCACTGCTACAGTGAAGCATGCAAAGCAGTGGAGGAAGAAGCCCAGAGAGGTCGCCTTCTGTGTATTCAGAGACAAATGGGTCCCTGAATAAATTGGTTTGTGATTTAAAAATATGGCTTTGCCTCTTAGTAACAAAGTCATTAAGCGTGGAACTTCCATGGAACTTTAAAAATCATAAAAGAACTTCAAGCTTAAGACATTCAGGCTTAGCCTTTGTCTTCAAAAACAGTTAATACACAAGGGTTCTTCTCCCTTGGGCTTGGTTGATGGGATCAGGATGTTAGTATACTGGGGCCCTGTATTGAAGTTTTCAATAAATAAAACCATACTTAACAACTTCTGTGTTGGTCATACTGGAAAAAAAAAATGTTTTAAGATTCCATGACAGAGAATAAAGACATTATGTGATCAAAGTAAGGAAAAGAACAATTAAGTTGAATCATACTTTTCCTGTCTATTAATGTTGTCATATATAATAACTCTAATATGCTGTGAGGGTTTATAACTGGTGTTATAAAGTACCTTGAATAGTATCTTATTCTGTTATTCAATTCTGTTACCTTAGGGTTGTATGACATACATGCATATGTGCGTCAGGGCCTTCCTTACAGCATACTGGAGACTGAGCACTGTGTGTCTTGGTCTAGGTATCTTGAACTCAGCCCCTCTCCTGCTACCTGGAAGACACGCGCTCAACGCAGGCTTGCTGGCTGCGAGTGTGGGTGGAATAATCCCATTCATCATTGACCCCAGTTTCACCATGGGCATGACGTGTCTGGGCTCTGTGTCAGCCCTCTCTGCTGTCATGGTAAGAAGTTGAGATGAGAAGTGCAGCACATTTAGTGAGGGGCTGGGAATATTTTGTTTGGTTAGAGTCTGAGCACATACCTGGCTCATCAGTGGAATGAAAATGTTTTCAAATTTTGTTACATGCACGGACTGTGTTAGAATGGAGAAAATAGGGACAGGGAGATAGCTCACTGCACCAAGTGCCTGCCTAGGCAAGCACAGGGACTGGGGTTCGATACTTGGTACTGCATGCTGCACTGGCCCTGCCTGCCAGGCGCACTGAGCTGGCCAAATCCAGGTGTGGTGGAACATGCCTGTAATCCCAGTGCTAGGGAGGCAGAAAACAGGAAGATCACTATGAGTCTGAGCTGCGTAGTGAGACCCTGGACCAAATCCACGGAGTGGAGAAAATGGAAAATACAAGAAGGAAAGGACTCCCTCCATTGCGAATTTAGCAGTTGGCGCGTGTGGCGTCCTTACTTTTCTGGAGTCTTTACTGGATCGATGCGTTAGTGAAGAGGAGTTTACAGATCTCAGAGATCAGCTCCGTTGGTAAGCAGCTATTGTGCCACCTGTCCCCCACTCGGGCGTCCGTGTGGGCTGTGGGAGCTAGCCTCTTTCTGTAGTGGCTCTCACATTCGAGGAGAGTATGACGCCCTGTCCGAGGATTATATAATGTGAAGTGCGGCGAGGAAGCCCCGTGCGGTCGGTGAGGGCTCAAGCCTCCCACTTCTGGACTTGACCTTCCTCCTCTTCTCTAGCTTTTCATTTAGTATGTTTAATACTTAGCATGAAGTGTTTTGTGTTTATATGTTATTGTTTTGTATTTTATTGTGTGTATTTTTATTTCTTCTTTTATGTGTATATTATAGTGTGTGTGGTACATGCAATTTAGTGTTGTTTACTAATTGCTTCATCTGGGGGGTACTTGTTTAGGTAAGGTTTATATTTTAAATTTGCTTTTTTTTTTTTGTCTTTTGGAGACAGGGTCTTGCTATGCAGTTGAGGCTGGCCTTGAGCTCACTTTTGTAGCCCAGGCTGGTCTCGAACTCGCACCAATCCTCCTGCCTCAGCCTCCCGAGTGCTGGGATTACAGGCGTGAGCCACCACGCCCGGCTTGCTTTTTATTTTATTTCATTTTTTATTTTTTTATATCATAGCCGGCTCAGCCTGCCCTGGGGGTGGGACTGGCACAGCATGTGGTGCTGGGAATCAAATTGGGATCCCTGCGGTTGCCTAAGCTTGCTTAAACAGGCGCTTTAGACTGCTGAGCCATCTCGCCCACCTAAGTTTGCTTTTTAAATTACCTGAGTGTGGGGCCCGGCAGGATGGCTCAGCGGTCTAAAGCGCCTGCAGGCGGCTGCAGGGACCTCGGTTCTATCCCCAGCACCACATGCTGTGCCAGCCCTGCCCTCAGGGCGCGGGCTGAGCCAGCCATAAAAGTGAGTGAATAAACAAATAAAGGTTCTGAAACAAGAAAAAAATAAATAAAATTAAAAAAAATTTAAAAAAGTGACAGATGGAACTAACTCCATCTGTCATTAAAAAAAAAGAAAAATAAAATAAATTACCTGAGTGTCCAGCAAAAAGTTGGACATATAAGTACTTATTAAACATTTGCTGGTTGGTTACTTGATACAGAAATACAAGATGTATAGTGTAAAAATGGTATTTATTGATTTCTGTGTAATCCTATGAGTTGGGTCATGAGTTCAGTACAGAAACTCTAGAAAGCTGAAAAGCAGCTTAATGTTGAAAGTGTTAATGTTTAATTGTTTGATCAATCTTATATACCTATATCTATTAATCTAAACTGATCTGAACTGATCTGATGATGAAAATATGTAATATAACCATTGTTAAATTTAAATAATAATTAAAAGAGAAAAAAATGAAAAGCAACTTAAAATTCTATCATTATGTGAATGCTGATAATCAAATCTTATCTAGTTAATGATTTTTGTTTTACTTTGAACACAAGAAAAGTAGATTTATTATTTTAGTCTAATAAAGCAGAAGAGCTAAAAAGTCTAAAAATCAAACCTAAAATTTCAAGAGTTACTTTTGAGATGCATCCTGGGAGGATACCTGCATGAGGTAATTTTGCTCTTTTCTGGATTAAGCAAGTAATAGATGGAAGTACTTAAGTAGTGACAAACAAGGAAAGCATACAAGTGTGAGGAGCACGGAGCAAAAAAATCTCTCTTCACCCTCGCTTTTACTTTCTGTGCTCAGTGATTTTGGACTGCATCATGGACATTGCTAATGATGTGTTCTGCATTCTTGGATTCTGTTGTATTTATCCAAAGAGTATTGATTATAATTTTTTTTGTTTTTGTAGGCACATAACTTGGCTGGACTAGTATTTCAGATTCTGGCTCCCCTCTGGTGGGGCAGCTGGAAGCTATTGCTGCTCTGTCTGTAACAGCACTGCTTGGATTCTGGGCCACACATGCGTAGTTTGAGCCTCAGTCAGAGGTTTGGGCAGTGCCTCCTTGCCAAGTCGAGGCTCCGGCGTCCTGCCGGCCTGCTGCTCTGCAGGGGACCCTTCCTCAGTCTCTAGCTGCTCTAGGGACCCCCAGCCCTGCCCCACAATCTGCATGCCCGCTCTACGGTGGGTGTGTCTCCCAGAGCCTTGCTCCTCCATTTGGTATGAACAGGAGTTTGACTTGTGTCTGAAGGCATAAAAACTGTGAAATTCATTCAGTGTCACCATAGTTTTCCAAGTACAGACTTTTTTCCAGTTTCTGCTTACTCTCCATCACTGCTTTTATTTTAGGAATTTTTTTTTAGGGGGAAGGGATGGCTCAGTCTTTATAGCTATTGTGTCTGTGAAAGAGCTGATTTTATGGGAGACACTTGGTCATTGCCCTAAGTAAAACTTGCATGGCGCTGTATTAGCTGGAGACCTGGACTAGTTCAGAATCTAGAAGTCCAAGGTCCAGGGCGTTGTGTTTATGCTATTGAATTCTGCTTGGGTTCTGTCCTAGGGTGTGACTCTGACAGCTGCCATTGGGGGCGCTGACATGCCCGTGGTCATCACCGTGCTCAACAGCTACTCAGGCTGGGCACTGTGCGCGGAGGGCTTCCTGCTCAACAACAACCTGCTCACCATCGTGGGGGCCCTCATCGGCTCCTCTGGCGCCATCCTGTCCTACATCATGTGTGTGGTAAGCAGCAAGTGTGTCAGGAGAGGGGTCTGCTGTATGTGTGTAAGTTTTAACATTGCTAATCTGATGAAGCAGAGGAGGTTGAGAATTGAATGCAATTTGGAAAAGTAGAACTGGGAGAATTGTTTTGTTTTGAGGTGCAGAAGATGCCATTTCTTTAGTTTGCAGTTAAAATTAATCTTTCAGTTTTAATTCTTTTCAGCAAGAGTATCAGCATGTTTTATTTGTGTAAGTTCTAAGAGTCTTTTGAAACTTCTCAACTATGGAGAATTGGTGAAATTAAATATAAAGGTAAAAGCTGGATGTGGTGATGCACACCTGTAATCTCAGCACCTGGGAGGCTGAGGCAGGAAGATTACTGCAAGCATAAGGCCAGTGTGGGCTAAATAGTGAGTTTGAGAACAGCCTGGACTGCATACAAACAAGTAATATATATTTATTTGTATTATTATATTACAAATATATATAAAGAAAACTAGTGACTATTAATTTGGAGATGAACATAAGTTTCTAGTTATTTTTCACTGTATATTACATATATATGTATATGTTCATCTGATCTTCACTCAATTGAATCTTGACCTCAATCAAAATTTTTCAAAATATTTATTTATTTTTTAAAAAAATAATTATTTATTTATTTATTTATTTTTTCTTGTTTCAGAACCTTTGTTTGTTTATTCACTCATTTTTATGGCTGGCTCAGCCCGCCCCAAGGGCAGGGCTGGCGCAGCATGTGGTGCCAGGGATCGAACCGCGGTCCCTGAAGCCACCCAAACTTTCCCAAGCAGGCGCTTTAGACCACTGAGCCATCCTGCCAGGCCCTTCAAAATATTTAAAAAAATTTATATTAATCATTGCATTGATATACAAAGTTTCACTTCTTCCCTAATGGCATATATTTTAGATTGTTCAATTTATATTTCTCTGTATGTGAGTACATCTTTGACGTTTCTAACTTTAGTGTTAGGGTAAATTCCTAGCAGTGGAAGGGTGTGGTCTTATCGCCCCTGCTGTTCTGTGAGAATGCCTGTCTTTTTCATAGTCGGAATGATTAAAAAGCTTAGAACAGCCGGGCGTGGTGGCGCACGCCTGTAA
The DNA here is from genome assembly GCA_004027025.1 of Myocastor coypus. Lineage (NCBI taxonomy): Eukaryota > Metazoa > Chordata > Mammalia > Rodentia > Myocastoridae > Myocastor > Myocastor coypus. Next base: position 12,650 of record PVJA010015733.1, on the reverse strand, counting down.
TCCCAGCACTTGGGAGGCTGAGACAGGAGGATCGGTGCGAGTTCGAGACCAGCCTGGGCTACAAAAGTGAGCTCAAGGCCAGCCTGAACTGCATAGCAAGACCCTGCCTCAAAAAGACAAAAAAAAAAGAAAAGCTTAGAACAGAAAAATGTCACACCGTAAGTGCTTCCAAGCCTTTTCTTGTTTGTAATTTCATTTTTCATGGGAAGAAAATATCTTGTGAATAATGAAAGGTCTGGCTAGAGAGCGTTTTCAGACTCCAGGTCTCGTTCCCTATGCAACAGTCGGAGTGACTGAGAGATCAGCCCGAGACGAGGCAGGAGCAGGACGTGCTTGGCCTGGTTGAGCAGTCGCGGTGCGCCCGCCGGAGGTCAGAAAGGTAGAGCAGGAGCGGTTTGCTGGGAGTGGGACCTCAGCACCCGCATGCAGGCCTAGGCGGGGCTGCTGAGCAAGACCCTGGCACATTAGCCGGGTGTGGTGGCGCACGCCTGTAATCCCAGCACTTGGGAGGCTGAGGCAGGTGGATCGGTGCAAGTTCGAGACCAACCTGGGCTACAAAAGTGAGCTCAAGGTCAGCCTGAACTGCATAACGAGACCCTGTCTCAAAAAGACAAAAAAAAAAAAAAAAGACCCTGGCACAAGAAGGGACATCAGCAAGGGGGAGCCCAGGAATTAAAAGGCTTCTCCACAGCAAAGGCAACAACCACCCGAGTGAAGGGGTGGCCCACAGAGTGGGCGTGAGCATTTGCCTGTGTTGCCTTGAACAGAGGACTAATCTCTGGAATACCTAAAGAATTAAATAATTAGATTCTCAATAATAAAAGACTCACTCAAGAAATGGGAAGGCCAAGTAAATAGGCGCTTCTCCAAAGACATGCAAATGGCCATAGGGCATGATAAAGTGTGCAGCATCTCTGGCCATTACAGAGATGCAAAGTGAAACAATGCTGAAATGTTACCTTAACTCCAGAAGAAGTGGCCGTCATGAAGACAGCAAATAATCAGAAACACTGGTCAGGCCATGGGGGACATGGAGCCTTTCTGGATTGTCGGAAGGTACGTTAGCCAGTATAGTCACTGTGGAGATGAGTAGGAGTTTCCTCGGAAGACTAAAACTAGAAATGCCATTCAACCTTGCTGTTTCCCTGTTATGTATCTTCCTTAACGTTATGGTGATACCAGCACAGCCACGTTTGTGGGAGCGCAGTGTGTAACAGCTAGGTCTTAGAAGCAGCCTGGACGCTCACCATGAATGACCGAATAAGGAGAATGCATTCACAGACCACGGGGTCTTACTCTGCCACGCAGAAGAGTAAGCTAGAGTCATTTATAGGAGACTGGATGCAGGCAGACCAAGAGTGCAGTGTTAGCTGGGGCAAAGCAGTGGGGCAGAGATCAAGTGGGAGGGAGACCTGGGTGGGGGCAGGCGAGGGGGCATGAGGGGAGAATTAAGATGTGTTAGGTGCACGCACCGCCTCCCCGTAAAGAGTGGAGCCATTGTTACTGCAAACGTACAAGGAATAAAAATTGAAAAATAATTTTAGATATTAAAGAGATACTGCACCTTCAGTATTGTATTACATTAAAAAAATCCTTACTTCCTTTGGAACCAATATTGATTAGAAAATTTATCACGTCTGCACCCTGTGCTCTGTATAACATTTGTGAGGACAACAGTATGCAGTGTTTCAACTATTGCAAATGTGCTACTGGTATGTTTTGAAGTTCTCATATTGTTATCTCTTATTAAAATCTTTATAGCCTTATGGGAGAAAACCAATAAATGTTAAAAAAAAAATATATATATATATATTCTTTAAAGCTCAGGAGTTTCCTTAGATTTGAATTGAAAAGTTTCATAACATATAGAAGTTACAGATCTATAATAAAAGGGCTTTCAGGACAGGTGTGCTTGGGTGCTGAGAGTATGGTGCCTTGGTTACCCTTCTCTCATTGCTAGGACAAATTAACAAACACTCAACATTAAAGGAGGCTCACAGTTAGTGGAGGTTCCAGTCCACACTCATTTGGCTCCAAGGCAGAGTGGCACAGGGCAGAGGGCAGCGGTTCATGGCAGCGGGTGGAGAGCGGCAAGAGCTGAGGGAGGAGCAGTGGATGCGGCAGCTAGCCAGCCTCTGTCCCTTCCCTCTTTTATATTCAGGCTGTTTGCCCCAGGGATGGTGTAGCACTCATACCAATAATCTCAAGCACTGGGTCATGAGTTACTCACAAACTCTAGAAGCCTGCCCCAGTGACTGCATGAGACTTTGGAGGGACACCTAGACACAATCCATAACACATGGGGAGTGTTGACATTAAACCCTTAGAGTAGGAGAGCTGTGGCCACAGGCTCCTTAGAGACTCCGACCGTGCTGGCGCCTCCTGAGGCGGTCCTGGTGTCTTCCCTGAGTGTCTGTGAAGGGTGTTCAGAACACAGTGAAGAGGCGGGCTGCGAAAACAGTACCGTGTGCGTCATCCTCCTTTTTGGAAGCAGCACCCTGGCGCTCAAGGCTTGTTGTGAAAGTCAAGATGACCACGAAAGACAGACACCTTGCCTTGGGTCAGCCTAGCAAGGCGGCTGTGCCAGAGCAGCCCGGCCCCCGTGGGAAAGGCCTGCAGAGCTGCTTCAGATAGTGACAAGAGGGACAGGGCATCATGAGTGGTGTAGATAGCAGTGAGTCTTCTACTATGATACGTTAATAATTGAAACACATCCTGTATTTTTTGTTATATTCTGTCATGGCTCAGTGTTAGAGCACTTTCCCCTTGTGTTGAGGCTAAGGGTTTGACCATAAAAAGAAACAAACAAAAACAAAAATAATTTATTTCTTTGGCCATATGGTGAAACCAACGATGTAACACAAATTCAAGCCAAAGTTAGGGATTTTAAATTTAATATCCAAGTTCAGGGTATTGTAAATGTGAAGGTTTATGTATCCTGTTTGGAAAATATGAAGCTTTGGGTTTTTACAAAATAGAGATGTTTGAAAGATGAAAATGTTTCTTCAGGTATGGTAGCATGTACCTATAATCCCAACACTCAAGGCTGAGACAGGAATTGGAGGCACACTTGGGTTATGTAGCCGGTTTGTCTTAAAAATAAACCAAAATTTTTTTTTTTTTTGTGGGACCAGGGTTCGAACTCATGACCTTGCACTTGCCCAGCAGGCACTTGTGCCTCGGAGCTATCTCCCCAGCCCCTTCAAAAATTTTTTTTAAAAAGTTGATTTTTATTAGAAATAGTTTTCCTCTAAAACATGAACTTTCAACCCTGTTTTGCCTTTGCCTCATCAGAGAATTTGATTGTCCAGCAGGGGGCAATAGATTTTCATTATTTCTGTATTTAAACTTCTGGTACACCAGAACCCATTTTAAAACACAATGAGAGAGGATTTGAATTAAAACAGAAACACCATAAAAATAAATAAATAAACAAACAAAAGTTCCGAAACAAGAAAAAAAATAGTAAAAAAAAAGGGGGGGGGCGGTAGGATGGCTCAGTGGTCTAAAGTGCCTGCTTAAGAAAGCTTAGGTGGCTGCAGTGACCGCGGTTCAATCCCCGGCACCACATGCTGTGCCAGCAGCCAGCCTTAAAAATAAATAAATTAATCAGAAACAAAAAGAAAAATGAACCAAACAAAACCTTGTGGTACACTGCTGTGCTGAGAAGTCCTGTACTGCTATAGCATTGTGGCTAGTGCTCAAAACCACTCTAGGTACCTTTCTGTTTCTCTCTCTCATATATCTATTTTTTTTTTCTCTCTCATATATCTATCTATTTATCTTTTTGAGACAGGGTCTTGGTATGCAGTTCAGGCTGGCCTTGAGCTCACTTTCGTAGTCCAGCCTGGTCTTGAACTCATACCAATCCTCCTGCCTCAGCCTCCCAAGTGCTGGGATTTCAGGTGTGTACCACCATGTCTGGCTTCCGTTTTCATTCTTGTTTCTTAAATTGTTTCCAGTCAACCTCTGTCTTATATCTTCCCTTTCTTGCCTTCATCCTTATGGGGTATAGTAGCCGCAGTAACTTCTACAGTCACTTTTAAAAATAAGAATAAGAATTAGAATTACGTAGAAGGCAATGATGAAAATCCTGTTACAGTGCAATTATCTCATGAGCTTTTTCTTTTCTTTTTTAAGGGTAAGAAAACTGAGATAGCTTCTGAGAGAAAGGAAGGGATTCAAAAGTGTGTTGCCCTGTTTTTCTCTTTTTAAACATATCTTGATGTTTTTTCTAGTTACATTTCTTTTCATTTTATTTCCGCTGCCTCATGCAATCCCTTTATAATCAACATAGTTTAGTTTTTTTTTAATAGTTTCTCTACTGTCTACATAGCTAACAAGGCATTCTTGTAGCAATCTAGGACCATGTGTAACATATATGGCCTATAAAAATCAACTATAAAAGCAACTCTGGGGCCCGGCGGGATGGCTCATGGGCCCGGCGGGATGGCTCAGTGGTCTAAGGCGCCTGCTTGGGAGCTTGGGCGGCTTCAGGGACTGCAGTTCGATCCCTGGCACCACATGCTGCTCCAGCCCTGCCCTTGAGGTGGGCTGAGCCAGCCATAAAAAATGAGTGAATAAATAAACAAAGGAGCTGAAACAAGAAAAAAAAAATAAAAAAAAAAATAAAAGGAACTCTGTATTATGTTGTGCTCAAGGATGGATAAAGCCTTAGTTGAAAGAAAATCAAATTATCAATATAAAGGATGTTTAGTGTAGGAAACTTGGAAGATGCAGAAAAAGATAAATAAGAATAAAATTATCTAAGTGCATTTCTTACTCTGATTCAAGCTCTTGAAATATACATGTTTAGGCTGGGCGTGGTGATTCACGCCTGTAATCCCAGCACTTGGGAGGCTGAGGCAGGAGGATTGGTGTGAGTTCAAGACCAGCCTGAGCTACAAAAGTGAGCTCAAGGCCAGCCTGAACTGCATAGCGAGACCCTGTCTCAAAAAGACCAAAAAAAAAAAAAAAAAAAAAAAAAGAAATACATATGTTTAAATACGTTTTATCTAAATTTAATTTTCTAACATTAACCTTTAATTTTCTGTTTTGTGCTTTTGCGCTCTTTGCTGCTGCTGTGCCTGTAGATTCTAGTGAGGCACTAAATCCGCCTAGGTACACTCAGATTGATAGTGTCAGTTGCTTCCATTGTTTTTGGTTGTGGTCTTTCTCATTGTGCATTTTTGATTCTTTCTTTCTTTCTTTCTTTCTTTCTTTCTTTCTTTCTTTCTTTCTTTCTTTCTTTCTTTCTTTCTTTCTTTTTTCTGCAAAAGGGTTTATTTTCTTTTGGTCCCAGATTTGGAAGGGGCTCCAGAAAGGTGAGAAAGCTGCCTCGTGGCTTCAGGGAGAGGGTTAGGCCAAAGCCATGATGCCAGGGGGTGCACGAGCCCCACAAGAGACCACCAGCTTCTGTGACCTCCTAGGCATGCTTAAGGGTGAGCTTTTCATGGAGGTCCTCGCCTAGCCCAGCCTGGGGGCTCGCCAGCCTGTGGAGGGTGGTGAGGTGGTCGCCTATTTTCTTTTTTTTTTTCAGAATTTTTTTAAAAAAAATTATTTATTTATCGTTTCAGAACCTTTGTTTGTTTATTTACTCATTTTTATGGCCAGCTCAGCCCGCCCCGAGGGCAGGACTGGCGCAGCACGTGGTGCCAAGGATCGAACTGTGGTCCCTGAAGCCACCCAAGCTTTCCCAAGCAGGCGCTTTAGACCACTTAGCCATCCTGCCAGGCCCCTCGCCTATCTTCTTGATGAGCTTCACCTCCTCATCTAGGAAGTGGTTCTCCAGGAAATCACAGATATGGGCGTCAGTCTTGGCAGAGCCCAAGGCATGAAGGTCCAGAAGAGCTTGGTTCAGGTTCTCCAGGGCCAGGGCAGCTTATGGCATCCAAGGTTTTACCCCACTCATCTTCAGATGGTTTCTGCGTCTTGGAAGAGCACCCGGCCGCCGTGCCGGTTTTGCATCTTCAGGAGATGCTCGGTACCCTATTGTTTCTCCTTGGACAGCTGGAAGAAGAAATGGCCCACGCCCTCCAGAGCCACATCATCTCGGTCAAAGTAGTAGCCCAGAGAGAGGTAGGTGCAGGAGGCCCACAGGTGCAGGTTCACCAGGTGGTTGACAGCAGCCTCCACCTCGGTGGAATAATTCTGACGAATCTGAGAGGTCATGGCTAATTAGCAATAAGGAGTTATCCACAAAAGAATGGTGTTGTCCGGTCCTGGAAGGAGGAGATAGGTGAGATTGTCCTGAAATCTGTACCTAGAAGGTGTGTGGAAGATGAGAGAGGGAGTCCCCAGGTCTGTTCCATCCAAACACTGTTGAAGCAAAAAACAGATCTGAGGGATCTCAGAATGCACTGCACCCATTTTTGATTATTTCTTTCAGTTAAATTTTCACAAGTACAAGCACATGGCCAAAGGAAGTGAAGCTGCTTTCCATGCACAGATCACAGAGCCAGTCAGAGCTCTGGCTGCGGGTGAGCACCATGCTTGGCTCATGCAGGCTCTTTCTTCCCAGGTATCGTGGCAAACAAACCACAAAAATAAGCCAGCTGTGCTTTAGATCTTAAAGATAGGCATTGCCTTTTCATAAAAGGCTGACTTCTGACTTTTTCATTAACTTTAACAATTCTTAACTTAAATTTCTGTACTAAAAGTAGTTGTTTTTTAGTTTAAGGTACTTCAGAAAAAAAATGAAATGACTTCAGAATTGAACACTCGTTCAGTACTGTGGTATTCTGGGTGCTTTACGAATACTGGCTCATTTCACCCTCACAGTAACTCAGGAGACAGGTCGCACTGTCACTGTACAGAGGTCTTCCAGTCAACGTCTTCGTTCTGTGTGTCTCTGAAGCCTGGCCTGGTACTGCTGTGTTCAAGTGCGCAGAGCACATGCTCTGTGAACACAGCGGTCCACTTTGTTTTGGGGGTTGCTCGGCAGATGCTCGCTATCTGCTATCACTCTGTATGGCAGATACAGTGCTAGCACAGTGCTCTTCATTACTATTTACTGAAGGAAACGTACAAGTCTAAACCAAAACAGTGTGGTCCTGTTACTTGGGAAAGAATGGAATGTACCTTAACTGGCTCATGTGCACTGCCTAACGTTGAAAGTTTTTTTTTTTTTTTTTCTGGTAAGGAATTGCTCTTGGTGGTATCTGAGTCCAGTGGTTACACAACATCCAGGTTTATAATGACATCAAAGGTGTCTAAACAGATACCCTGGGCTGGCGAGATGGTCTAGCGGTCTAAAGCACCTGCTTAGGCAAGCATAGGCAACCACAGGAACTGTGGTTTGATCTCCGGCACCACATGCTCTGCCAGCCTCAGCTTCAGGGCAGGCTGAGCCAGCCATAAGAAACCCAAAGAAACCCCCCCAAAACACCCCCAAAACCCAAACCTTGAATCAGTGATTTACTTTATAACCAGATATCAAATTGGCATTGCTGTTTTGTGATTTTTTCAGTTCCTTACTTAAGCTAAGAGTCTGGGCTGGACAGGAAATAGAGGTCTTACAAAACTAGAACAGTGTTTTCAGATTTCTGTACCTTGCTATATGTTTCCAAGTGAAAATAGAATAGAATGAAATGGTCAAAGGGGCCGGGGGCGATAGCTCAGTAGAATAAGCACATGCCTGGCAAGTGCGGGGTTCTGAGTTCAATCCCCGCTGCAAAAAAAAAAAAAAAAAGTCAAGTGGTCAAGAGCCAGCCCCATCCATCAAAGAATACACGCGCGCACACACACACACACACACACACACACACACACACACACACACACCCCTAAGTGAAATATAGGTAAAGTGTGATTTCCTCTGTGTCAGGACCTACACTGCATTGAAAGGAGAGGTACTGGTTCTGGTTTAATATGCATGTTATTGTTTAGCTGTGCCTATATTATGAACTTTCTTTTCAGACTTTTTTACAGTATACTCAGAATAATGAGTCAAAAATCTGTTTAATGTAGACTCTACTTTTCATTATTGTGCTTAATCACTTAACAGGAACAGTCTTGGGCAGTGTTGCAAATGCTTCTTGGACGCTGGGAACTGTTCAATCTGTGGGTCCCTGGCCAGAGGGTAGCCTCATTAATCACTTAAGCATGCAAAAATGAAAAAGAAAAAGAAGCAGAATTATAAGCCCTAAGCATTTGTTGAGGACATGATGTTGCAATGGTAAATTTAGAGATGAAAAATAATTTAGCTTTTAAGAGACCACATAGAATTGGCCTGGTGGTGATACAATTGTGGCTATGTGTTTAATAAGTAGACTTTGATTATTAAACTACTGTGGGGCTCCCTGTTTTTTCTCCCTAAATTGCCATCAGAAGTGGGGACACTTTAGTTAAGTGTCCTCAGAAATTCTTTCCTTCTCCATTTAGTTTTATAGGAGAAAGTAATGGTCGCCTTCAGGCCAAGACAGAATACCGTGGCCATGTGCGTCTTCACCCTTGGGCCTGTCCCTCTGCAGAACTGGGTGGCAAGGCGATGCAGTCTACATGTGACCTTTTAGAAGTTATTTATTCCAAGAATATCTCAGTTCTGATGCAGTTTTTGCATTAGTTTTCAAAGGTAAAGCTTGGTAGAACATAATTTTGATGCCCTAATTTTAGATCCTGTAATTTAAAACTGGAAATAAGGTAAACAAACCAATAAAATTGAACACTTGAGGAATTGCAGGTATGGATATTTGAGTTTTCATTTAAACATTAGATTTAAACATGGAAGGAAGTGTGAAGAATTTAAAATTTTATGTAAGACTGGGATTGTTAAACTAACTTAAAGGTAATTTTTCTCTTATTCTGTCATCCATTAATACTATACAAATAAACATATATCAGGCTTCATTATCTATAAAATTATTATGCATACTTATTATATATGTGACTTTAGTGTAACATTTATTTATTTTAGTGCAAGGAATTGAACTCAGGACCTTGTGCTTGCCAGGCAGGCACTCGTGCCTGAGCTTTATCCGCAGCTCAACCTTAGTCTAACTTACCAGATTTTGAGCTTTGTAAAATGTAAATATTGTGAGTGATAAATGAATTAGTTCAAAATCACAATTAAAAAGTTCTTTTAGGATGTGAGGGCGATCTGGCTGTGATATCTGTCACCCCACTGATTGATTGCCAGGGTTGATTCGGCTGATCTGGTTGGTTAGGCGGATGTCCCCTTCCTCCCTCAGTGATCCATGTGCATCCGTCCCGAAGCTGCATGCTCAAAGAGGAGGACCACCCCCAATAGAGGAGGACTGTTCCTCTGTCAAGGTTATATGGTGGCTGCGCGCCCCTGCTAGAACTCCAAATAAGCTCTCAAGGTCCTTTTGTAGGAGAATGTAGGATAGTCAAGCTTCCAAGACTCTAGACACATCCATGTGAGGTGCTGCACATGGCAGTCTGCCTGCCTCTCTCTCTCTCTCTTTCTTTCTTTCTTTCTTTCTTTCTTGGGCTGCCTTTCTTAAAAAGACAAAAAAATTCTTTTAACATTTGGACCTTTCATCTTGGAAATTTGGTGTTTGTTCAAGTAAGGTTCTTTGCTATTTTTTGAGTTCCTTTTCCCCTGTAGCTTTGCCCATGTTAGACTTGAGCGGGGTTGTAAAAGCCTCAATGGTCAAGTTTGCTGTTGTGTAGTGCTTATGATTGATGATCTCTAGATATTTTTCGGCTTTTAAATAACAAAGTCCTACCTTTCATTAAAGTAATAGATGGACACACACATGTTAAGTTGTACAGCGGATCAGTGATGTGTTCATTGCAACTCTTAAAATAGAGTTTGGTATTTTGGAGTTCTTTTCTAAATGGTCAGTGCAGTTCTAACCCTGTAGAACAACTGCATGGCTCCTGCGCAATGAATTGAGTTGTCTGCGTCCTTCGGATGTGCCTCATTATTCAGAATGTTGCGTCTCTCCTTTCCTTTTGTCGCACCACTTCCAGATGTCTTGGCAAAAGGACTGTTCTCTGAGCCGGAGCAGCTAGTCGTGTGCCCCGCCTGCAGCGTGAACAGCGCGGCACATTCTTGGACACTGGTGTGCTGGCGTGCAGTGGCAGGGATATTCTCAATGTTCTCCTAAGGTTATTTTCCTGGGGAAGAGGGTGAGCATAGACAGCATATGATCTTAGGATCCTAGTGATGAGTTCAGTTACTTCTATAAGAAATAACAATGAGACAGTTTCAAAACACGTTAGTAAGACAGTCAAATAATTAATACAGTGCATATTGTTGTCTTCATAGTAACTGTTCAGAGTACAAGATACAGACACGATAACTTTTCTAGACACTATTGGTACAAATATTTCTTTTCATTGAACTAAGAGAAAGTAGTTGTATGTATAGTCCAGTCCCTAATAGTAGTAGGTTATCAGAACAAATGGCAATGTTGGAAGCTGTTGACTTGAGCCTTTTATAGCGTAGCATACTTATCTGGCTTTATTTTTTACGACTCATGGTTAAACTTTTCTACTGGATGATTAAGACCATGTTAAAGCAAGACCTGTATAACAAAACATGTAACTTTTATATCTGACAAGGTCAGTCAAATCCCCTCAGGATTTACCTTGAAACCACGTACAATGTTTTATAGAACTTTTGTCAGTGTCAGCTGTCTGGATGAGTCACAACCATTTCTTGAATACTTGGCTCTCTGTGAAAGCCTGAGAGAATGTTTTCTTTCTAGGTGACTCTCCTAAGCACACTATACATCATCGATCCCTTTCCTCTGTGGCCCCATAATCTTTTTGAACGGAAAATTTGAGACACCACTGAGTTATAGGATGTTATAGTACAGGTTTTCTTATGTCCTGAGTCCTCACTGACCTTGAAGGGCTAGGGCCAAAATGTTGGCAATCCTTGTAGTCCTTCTTTTCCTCTAATTTTTTGGTCTACAAACTCAATGTGCTTAACTGTCCAAAAGAGAAGCTTAGTGATGCTATTACTCTATAACATAGGTACTCGAGCTTAACATCACTGTCTTTCTGAATATGAGATGCCTTAGACTTACCACAGAACCAATATTTTCCATCAATCATTGATATTCTAATAAATCCCTATAGAATGTGATAAAAAACAGTTACATGTTTTTACAGAGAAATTTAGAAATTAATCATATACAAAATTGTACCAGATCAATCCTATGGCATTTTCCCTTGTCTCTTATTCTCTTTTATTGCCCTTTTTTGTTTTTCTAAAGCACACATTTACTTGAGAGACAGTACAGCAATAATTGAAATGACATTAGAAGCTGCAAACATCTAAAATACCAGAATGCCAGGCCTTCCAAGCATGACAAATTCAGTTACCATGTGGGTATGGGATGGCCTGGAGCTACAGCAGGTGAGGGTGGCGCGTTGGCTTCCATGTGTCTTTGTGGTGACAGAGGGCAGCAGACTTCTCGATGAGATGCACCAGTAGCATTTTGACTACTGTCTGCCTCTTCACAGCTCATGTCTGGTAGCGAAATTCACTAGAGAGATGTGTAGGGTCACTTAAAAATGTTTCTATTCTTGTCATCTTCTTTGGCTTTCCTTCATTCTGGTGAAACCCAGAAACATGGAGAGAGAATTTGCTTAGTCAGTGTTCAGACAAGAGTTGATCTGAATTTTGATCATAACTAAGTTTTTCTGGTAATTTTCAGAAAATCTTTGTTGTTTACTTTTGTTTGTTTACTGAAATACATCTGTGTGCAATTCACTTGATAGAAAAAATGTTATGGCTCTTAGATGTTTCTGTCATTTAAGGTTTTAAAAATAGTTTATCTGATTAAAATGTTTTAACAATGTTTTAAAAGATCAAATAAATAACCTCTGCATGGCTCTGGCTGTCTCATATAGCACCTAACACGGAGAGCTGTGTGGATGCAAGTCTCCACAGTGATGATTTCCCTCCTCAGGCGATGAATCGCTCGCTGGCTAACGTGATCCTGGGGGGCTACGGCACCACGTCCACAGCGGGCGGGAAGCCCATGGAAATCTCTGGCACGCATACAGAAATCAACCTCGACGGTGCAATCGACATGATTCGAGAAGCTAATAGCATTATTATTACTCCAGGTAAAAAAAAGCAAAATAACAAAAAGCAAGCAATCTACAGTTTCTTTTTTTAAAAAATTAAAAAAATTTTTTTATTTTATTTTTTTCTTGTTTCAGAATTTTTGTTTGTTTATTTATTTTTATGGCCAGCTCAGCCTGCCCTGAGGGCAGGGCTACTAGCTCAGCATGTGGTGCTAGGGATCGAACCGCAGTCCCTGCAGCCACCTGCAGGTGCTTTAGACCACTGAGCCATCCTGCCAGGCCCTATAGTTTCTTATAATAGAAAAAAAATAGAATTGGACCGTCTTCACTTTTAAAACCTAATGGAAATTTATGTAGCAATTCTGTAATTACTAGTAGAGAAATAGAATCCTTGGTATTAATTAGTATTTGGGGCTCATATAGATATTCTATAAAATGATACAGTGATTCTAGCAGTGTCTTTATGATTCTGTACACATGTTAAAATCATTTGTGAGCCGGGCATGGTGGCACACGCCTGTAATCCCAGCACTTGGGATGCTGAGGCAGGAGGATCAATGTGAGTTCGAGACCAGCCTGGGCTACCAAAGTGAGCTCAAGGCCAGCCTGAACTGCATAGCAAGACCCTGTCTCAAAAAAGA
>PVJA010015732.1:0-44706 GCA_004027025.1 Myocastor coypus | reverse complement strand
TGGCTCAGTGGTCTAAAGCGCCTGCTTGGGGAAGCTTGGGCTGCTTCAGGGACCGCGGTTCGATCCCCGGCACCACATGCTGCGCCAGCCCTGACCTCGGGGCGGGCTGAGCCGGCCATAAAAATGAGTGAATAAACAAACAAAGGTTCTGAAACAAGAATAAAAATAATAAATAAAATAAAAATTAAAAAAAAAAAAATGAAAAGATCTTGCATAGGCTTCTCCAAACACAGCTTCTCCAACTGTGATGGAACATCCATCACTCACAAAACAAAACAAAAAAGGGAGGTACATTCTAAGACACTGAAACTGAAATTGATCCCATGTGGGAGGGCAGGATGAGGCCTCACTGTCTAAAGCAGTCAAACTACCTCAGTCTTGAGAGAAACATCCTGCCTGGACATTGTGGGCTATTAGTCATTAGGCAACCTATGTCTTGCAACTTTGCAAAAGTATAAGTAAAGGCTCTTACTACTATCCTGAGAGTCTTCTCACTAACCAGGCAGATAGGTTACCACCTAACCCAGCTGTTGTGTTCCTGTCTATCTTTTCCTCATTCTCGCTGCCATTTCTCTCCAAGTACACTGATCACACTGAGAGACCAATGCATCCCTATAATTACGCATATTGTTAGGATCTGAATCTTCATTGTCTTGTGAAATCTGCTGTGTTGGAGGGTTGGTTACAGAGTTCCAGGGCAGGACCATGGTAGGCGACTGGCTGGGGGGGTGGGGTTCTAAACTCATGGATGGATGAATCCATTTTGGGTTTTTTTTCCTTGTTTCAGAACTTTTGTTTATTTATTTATTTTTATGGCCGACTCAACCTGCCCTGAAGGCAGGCTGGTGTAGCATGTGGTGCCAGGGATCGAACCGCAGTCCCTGCAGCCGCCCAAGCTTTCCTAAGCAGGCGCCCTAGACCGCTGAGCCATCCTGCTGGGCCCCTCTGTAGCACTTTAAAAAATAAGACTAGCAGCTCTGCTCTAAACTGGCACCGCAAATTTAAAGAGAGTTCTCACAGATCCCTAAAGCCTCTTCTCCTGCCTCATTAAGTATCCCCATGGTGGGTTGAGTGCGCATAATGAGATAAATCTTACATGCTTCCCCTCTTCTTCTTTTTGGTAAGCATCTCTTCTCTTCCCTGATTTTTCCTCCCTATCAATAATCTTTCTTTCTTTCTTTCTTTCGTTGGCACTGGGGGATTAAACTCAGGACCTTGTGCTCACCACACAGATGCTTGCACCTGGGTGAATCCAATTTGGGATGCATAGCTTACTGGGTTTTGAAAGGACAGTCCTTGTTAGCAGAGCAAGGTCCCTCTCTGCTTCCTGGATGCTGCATTCAGCAGCTTTGCCCCACCACCCTCTCTCCACCTTGATGTGCTGCCTCAGAACATCAAAGGCTCAAAGCAATCAGGAATTTACACCTCTGAAGCTCTGGGGTAAAATCCTTCCTGTTTTTCAGGTGATTTTCTCAGTTACTTTGTCACAACAACAGTTCAATAAGACAAAAACACAGCTTGAAAATGAGGAAAATATAGTGATTTAAAATTGTAAAACAGATAAATATGTATTTTTCTTCATTTTAAATTAGAAGTGGAAGCAATTCAGGGTGAAAATTTCATAGAATATCTCCTCACGAAAGATAAAATTCCAAGCATGTTTTGTCTTTAGCAAGCATATCCAACCCATAGGCCATTTTTAAATCCTCATTTAAACAATGTTGTAGTAAGGAATATTTAAAAAAGAAGTTATGTTACATATGTTGACTGTATTGTGTGAATCCCAAGAAAATTACATTTTAGTATAAAAAAAAAAGAAATCATACACCAAACGAAGCAAAACAAAAAACCTAAACCAGCCAAATAAGCAAAATCCAAAATTTCAGTGTAGACCAACACCAATGTTTAGCCACGGACCAGCGTGTCCTTGGGCTAGAGAGTGGGACATCAGGCTTCTGAACTGGAACTTTCCTTGTGGTGGTGAGAAAAGAGCTGTGACCACCCAACACAGAAGCTGCAGCAGTTTTTATAAAAGGTGAAGTTGATAAAGGCAAGAAAATTATTAGTACAGAAGTGTGCCCAGTGCCACACTGTTGAGAAGGAGGCAAGCACAAGGCCACCCCAAATCTCCATAGTGTCTTTGGATGGAAGACAGGTCAGGCTGCTGGATTCCGTCACACAGACACCAACAGGAGCAAAGGCATCACTGGGGAGAGGATTCACTGATGGAGTATTTGGAGAATTCCAGGAAATACATCCCTGCAACAAAAATGATCTTTGCCGGCATCAAGAAGAAGGGAGAAAGGGCAGACTTCATAGCCTACCTCAAAATGGCTACCAATGAATAATAGTCACTGTCTTGTTTATTGCAAAACAGAATTGTCTCATGGCTGTTTTACCATAATTTAATCGATCTCATCCATCAGAATTCAAATCATGAGTGGCTGACAGAGTATTTTTGTTGGACAGTCCTGATTTAAGTAAAATTGGCTTGTAGTTAAATGGATATCATTTTTTTTCAAGTTTTGATAGCAATTCCAGTTCAGTAAATACTATCAGTGTTTTCCCTTCTAACCATATGGTTGGACTTGATTAGTAATGTTTGTCTTTTCACAAAGATTGAGAATGTCATCTCAAGACTACTGGAGGTTTTTTGTTTTTGTTTTTGTTTTTTCGGGAACCAGGGACTGAACTTGCACTTTCCAGGCAAGTGTTATAGTGCTAAACTATCTCCCCAGCCCTGAAGGTTGGTTTTATATTCAGATTTATATAACTACTTATGTAAATATGTTTAAATACTCGGAAAGTCTTTCACTGTCTCAAAATCAAGCAAGATTCCCCTGTTTCAGTTTGTATTTATTAGCCTGCTGAAGGGAGTGGTTGAAGACAAGAAAGCTCTGCCTGTATTTTTGGTCTTGACTATGACAACTTAATTAGAACTCCCTGTATCTTAAAAGTGCTGCCTTTTTTTGTGTGTGTGGCACCAGGCTTTGAACTCACGACCTTGCACTTACCAGGCAGGCACTTGTGCCACAGAGCCATCTCCCCAGCCCCACTGCCTTTTATTTATTGAAAGGCATTATAGTGTGGCATATATATAATACCAAATAAATAATATTTAACATTTCTCACATTTTATAGTTGATTTGTAAGTTGAGTTCCTTTTAAGAGTTAAGCATGACATAACAACACATTAGATTTTACTTTTGAATTCTTTAGGTCTTACTGAGCTACTATTCAGGGTAGCATTCAAATAGCTATTTAAAAACACAAGATTTGCAATGGTGCTTCCTATCAGCTCATTAGAAGGATTAAAATGACAAAGGTACAACCTGAGCACGAATTTGTATGTGACCATAATACTTAATTAAAAACAAATCAGATTGATAAAAAATAAAAATTCAGTGTAATTCCCATACGCATTACTTAGTATGGATATGCTTGAGTCACTTTTATGCTAAAGAATTGTGTTTCTTTCTTTCTTTCTTTTTTTTTTTTTCTTTGCAGAACAGGGGATCAAACTCAGGACCTTGCACTTGCCAGGCAGGCACTTGTGCCCCTGAGCTATCTCCCTGGCCCCTGTTTATTTCTTTAATGACACCTGACTTACATAAAGTGATACTTCAGTCCACAAACTCAGTTCTTCCCACAATTCAGGTTGGAAACTGAAATGGATAAGAACTGAATGAAATGTCCCCAGAAGGTCAACATTGAACCTAACCACTGTATTGGATTCAGTTCCCATTCAACTCGGTTTATGACCAGAATCATGCTAAGAATCCAGTTCGTGAACTGATATGAGGTACCATTACTGCCCGTGTTTCAGTCCTGAGGTCAATCATTTTTATATTGAATTTTGGTTACTTTTCAAGGGTCCAGTAGTAAGAATTTATCTCTTCCTCTTGATTTTTTTAAAAAAAACTTGTATGTTGTTACTCTGTTAGCTTATTGTGACTAAGCTTGAGCAGAAAGTTAAATAATTACATGATAGTGACGCTTCTGTGGCAATACATCAGTGTTTCCCAGTTTTTTTTTTTTTTTTAAAGATAGGCTTAAGGTTGAGACTTTTTTATTATGGCAAGAAAATAGATACTGAACTTTACCAATTATCTCCCAACAGCTAAGAAGATAATATAATTATGTTGTTTCATGATACTTTATAAGAAATATTTTCTAATACTAAATCTCTATATTCACAGGACAACCATTTATAATTTAAAATATTGCTGGATTCTACTTGTTATTATGTATTTTGGGATTTTTTGTAGGTATTAGTAAGTGATTTAGAGTTCAGAGCAAGTTCTCTTTCTTCGGTCACCCTAGTTCTAGCTCAGACTGTTTTAAGGGTCCCATGTCTCTTCTCCATCTGCCAACCATGGTGTTTTATGCAAATCTCTCTCCATCATTTTGGTTTAATAAAATGAATTTGGTCTGTCTCACTGGGGTCCTCCTCTATTTTTTCTGGCTTCATACCCTCTCTATTTCCTCCGTATAGACAAACAGACCAATTGCACTCAAAGTGAACTGGACAGGAACCCTGCCTAGGACTAGCCCATCGCGGTTCTCGCCCCATTCCTTTTGTTTGGCTGAGAACTTCGTCCACAACTCTCATTTCTCAGTAGCAACTAAGTGCACCGGACTTTGACTTCTTATCTGCCCTGGGTTCAACTACATCTTGAGAAGAAGTTGGCTTGGGGTTGTTATTTTGAGTGAGAAAAACAACTGTTTCTGGTTCAATATATATAAGGAAACCACAAAACTCAGCCTTGCCACAGAGGCAAGCTCTGGTCTCACAGAAGACACAGAACTGTCTTATCTGTTATGTGATCTGAAGGTCGTGAAATTCCCCTCTGACAAAACATGTACCTGCCACCCACTGGCTGTGGGCTACCCTTCTGAACAAATAGTTTTCACCAGAAAAGTGATCAGGCACAGAGTAAACAGCACCCCAAAACTGATCAAGATATCAATGAGCAAAACAAAAGCCACAGAAATTTGGCTGAAGAGTTAACCCTAAAAGTCCTTAAATTCTGAATGTCTCCTGGAAGATTCCCCAGATAAAGCCTGTGGCCCATTACTCTTGATGGAGCAGCATTTTTGAAAAAATGATTTAGTAGCTTTTCAGGGCTAGTCCTGCAGATTCTGGGCCTAGGGCTAGATCTCATTTATTCAATATCCAGGCCTTAAATAACGTCCATTAGAATGGAAATAATTCCATTCACGGACCTTACAAAAACTACTTAGGAATAAATTTAACTAAGGATCTGAAAGACCACTACAATCCAAATTATAAAACACAATAATATGGACTTGATAATGTGAAAGATGAGCTCATACTAATAAAAAATTTAAGAAGCAATGACAGGGGCCGGGCAGGATGGCTCAGTGGTTTAAAGCACCTGCTTAGGAAAGCTTGGGCAGCTGCAAGGACCGCAGTTCAATCCCCGGCACCACATGCTGCACCAGCCCTCCCCTCAGGGCAGACTGAACCAGCCATAAAAATAAATAAAACAAACAAACAAACAAAAGTTCTGAAACAAGAAAAAAAAAAAAAGAAGCAATGACAAAGAGATAAGGTATTATTCTGATTACCTATTTCTAACTGTTCTTCTCTTTCCCACTTTGAAGATTTCTCATATGTATTTTTCCCTACTGGAGTCCATTGCTGACCATATATGGTCAAGATATGTCTCCTCCATTCTCAAAGGAGTTTTGGAGTCAGACTCCCTCGACTTCCAGCCCCTACTGAACCATAGACCAACTAAGTTCACAGGAAAGTTATGATAAAGGGCAACAGTCAACGAGTAGTTTTTGGTGATGTCAGGAAGCCATTGAAGGACTGAGGTGTATGCGTGCGTCAGCTGGCTGCTGGCCAAAGTGAACTCTTGGTGGAGACAAGGGAGAGCTACCAAGGAATGCTGACTTGGACACAGCCAAGGCCTATAAAGCCATTCACCTCTCGAATTGGAAATTGCACCTGAATGATGGCCACAAATTGTCGCTAACTAGTTGGTGGTTCCTTTACTTAATGCAGAGAGAAGTTAGGTGGAACTGTTTTTTACAGGAGGTTTTATTCTTTTTTTTTTTTTGGTGCCGAGGACCGAACCCAGGGCTTCCAGCTCGCTAGGCAAGCATTCTACCGCTGAGCCAAATCCCCAGCCCCCAGAGAGAAATTAGGAATTGACAAAATGTAGCTTTGCTCATTGCTTGAAGTTGAAGCACCAATGGGCTTCAGCCCTTAGTGTTGTCCTCTAGACCTTGAGGCTGCCAGTCGGTAACCTCTGCACCACAACTGCGATGTGCCTGATGCCTGTCCATGCCGCTGCCGGCTGCTGGCGGCCAACACTGGATATGGCCAGCTGAGTCAGTCAGTTTGTTGATCTTTGATAGCTGCTACCCTTGGGGTTCTTCCAAGCTAACAGTCTCTACTTTCTGTACCTCTTTTTTTTTTATTTTTATTTTTATTTTTATTTTTATTTTTTTCTTGTTTCAGAACCTTTGTTTATTCACTCATTTTTTATGGCCGGTTCAGCCCGCCCCTAGGGCAGGGCTGGCGCAGCATGTGGTGCCGGGGATCGAACCGCAGTCCCTGAAGCCGCCCAAGCTTTCCCAAGCAGGCGCTTTAGACCACTGAGCCATCCCGCTGGGCCCTGTACCTCTTTTTAAAAGCAATTGCTCCCATAGCGGAAGACTCTTGAGCAGAGCTGTTATGGTTTGTATCTAGCTGTCCTCCCAAAGCCTCATGCAGTCATTGGGACAGGCTTCTAGAGTCTGTGACTAACTCCTGATCCAGTGCTGGGATTATGGGCGTGAAAGCTACACTACCCTGAGTGGACAGCCTGCGTACAACATAAGGAGGGGAGACAGGCTGGCTAGCTGTCATGGCCGCTGCTCCTCTCTCTGCTCTTTGCTCTTTTCTGCAGCTGTGGACAGCTGCCCTCTGCCATGTGTCACTCTGCCTTGGAGCCAGCTGAGCATGGACTGGAACCTCCACTAACTGTGAGCTAAATAAACCTGTGCCTTGCCGGGCATGGTGGTGCATGCCTGTAATTCCAGCACTTGGGAGGCTGAGGCAGGAGGATCAGTGCGAGTTCGAGACCAGCCTGGGCTACAAAAGTGAGCTCAAGGCCAGCCTGAGATGCATAGCAAGACCCTGTCTCAAAAAGACAAACAAACAAACAAACAAACAAACAAATAAATAAATAAATAAATAAACCTGCCTTTCCTTAATTTGGGGTGTCAGGTATTTTCTGCCAGCAATAAGAAAAAAGTTCCTGAGACAAGAGCTCACACTGTCTGAGTAAATACTCAAGACCATGAGAACAAGAGTTTATTTAAATAGAGCCTATACTACAGCACAGGGTGGTGAGTACTCCAGAGCCAGCCTTCTTCAACCAACCTGAAAGGGGGGAGGGGAGAGTGCCTCATATAGCTTATGTCACAAATGCAGCCTGTGATTTGTCCAAATTGGAGCCTGTTGATTGGTTCAAATTGATCTAAACTCAGACTTTCTGATCCCAGGCTACTGATTGGTCCGCATTAAGTTTTACTGCTTAATTCCAATTCAAGCCCACTATGGACTATGGTCGGGGTAGACATTTCCAGGAGGATGCGGTGGGGCGGGGGGGGGGGGCATCCAGGACAGTTGTAGCCGTCACAGCAGTTGTGCAGTAAACCATCAGGAAACATGGCTGTTTCGTTGACAGCTTCTATGCCTCCCAAGAGTGGTGGGGACAAAGCCAGGAAATCTTCAAGAAGGCTGGCTGTGTTAATCACAGCTTTGTGGGCTTTGGGTTGTTTGGGGTATTAGTAATGGGCTCAGATGCCTCCCTGGTCTTTGCCACAAATTAGGGGTTGCTTGCCCCATGCTTCTTCAAAGTGGTGGAGGTAGTGTCCGATGGGATGGGGGGGCAGGGCCACTGCAGCTGCTGCTGCGCTGGCAGTGGCCTGGAGCCTGGCTGCCATGTAACCCAGGAGGAAAAAGGGGCGAGTTGTCCTAGTCTATCCTTTGGAGACAAACAGGTAAGTGAGGGGAGGTGCATGGCAGCTATGGAGGTGCACAGTGTTACCCCCCCCCCCTCCTTTGGCTGTTACAGTAAAAAAGAGGAGAAGGAGATGCTTCTTCCTCCAGTGGCCACCTCCTTTCTGCTGAGGGTCAAGCCTGGGCAGCTTGCTGTCATGAGGCCCATTGTAGGAGTAGACTCTGCGCCACTGGGCTTTTTCTCATTGGACTTTGAAGTATGTATCCGCTCTCTCAGTGTGGAACTGTAAGACAAGCCCAGCTAAATACCAACAGGGCACCTTTTCAGAACTCAATCCAATGCTTTTGATGTTTACATAGAAAAACAAGTGCCTGAGAGTAACAAAGAAGCTGCAAACATGTAGGCTGAGGAGGAAATTGGTTCATCACAATGGAGTCAGAACCCATGCCCGTGTGTTGGTGTTTCACTCATCTGGGGGCAGAAAAGCAGAGGATGGGAAGAGAACTGCAAATGTTGCCATGTCCGAGGAAGTGCAAGAGTGGAATGAATGTTGCTGGCTCACCTCGGCAGGAGAGAAGTCACTTATTCGATACATCCACTTAACACAAGCACTATCTTAAGAAGCGTATGCCAACTGAGGCGTCTGTTCTGCTTTGAGATGCTTTTTGGTACCTTTTAGTAAAAGGTGCGCTTGTGCTAAGGAAGCTGCCTGTCTCAGGAATACGGGCTTGGAAAGGGGGGCCACTATCCCATGGCAGGGGTGTCATCAGCACCTAAGCCACCAGGTGGACCCTACGGCTGTGTCCTTCCACTTCTGAGAGTTCCAAGCACCATCACCATGATGAAATCTATTTCCCTCCCTTTGCAGGGACAGAGGCTAAACCCTTCGGCCACACCAATGAGCAACAGGGAAGGGGCGGTGACAGGAAGGCTTCCCCGTTCTTCCCACCACCTCCTGTCAGAACAGCAAACTTCGCAGGAGAATTCTGAGCCCGAAAGATGTTGAGGCGTACCTGAGACGTGGCCTCCCGCTCAGGCACTCAGGGAGCCCAAGGCCAGACCCAACACCCTACTCCCTTCTTGACCCTTCTAGTGCTGCATCTTACGAGCACCCTTCATAGCAGCAGCCCCCCAGGGAGTCACCCGTATGTCACAGTTCCCCCACAAATGGGGCAGATGGTCCCATTGGAACTCGAGGCAGTCAGCTGCTTCCTTTGTGGGCTCCCCTTCTTCCTTGTCGCCTTCAGCTCTCCACCCCGTTGTGCTAGGAAGCCATTCATGTATGCGGACCTTTACCTCACCCAGAATGAGAACTGTATGTGGAAGGGTCACAAGCTCCAAAGAAAAGTGGGGGCACACACAGCCTTCCCAGTCTGTGCCCATGCTGGGGAGGGTGCCGATGTCTCTGTCCCAGCCCACCTGGCAGCTTTAGGGTCCTCCACATCCTATAGCTGGGGTAACGCCCACCGTCTTGCCCAGGGACGACTTTCTGGATGTCCAACCACAACCTCAGCCATCATTCTGACCCCTAGGAAGTCCCCAGGGGACTGATCACTCCTGGCTCTAGAGAGATGGCTCCTCTTCGTGCCCGATTCTCTTTTCCTGCTCGTCCTTCTCCTCAGCCCGGTGGCCATCCAGCCCCACGTGTCAGAGCCACTGCCGTCTCCAGTCTGCCCAGGGTTCTTTGGCTCATTTCAAGATAGAAATCACAACGAGGCAAACAATGCCGACCAAAGGAGGCTTTATTCAGGGCCTGCGCTCAGGCAGCACACAGGCGTCCTACACACTTTGTGCTCCAGCTTACCCGCTGCACACAACCTGATTTCTGCACACAGCCTGTCTTTGGGTCTCACCCCAAGATTTGGCCCTGACACAGTGATCCTTCGGTGCTTTCTGGATCTGTGTCAGTTCACAGAAAAGTGGTGCTCACTGCTGCCACCACAGGAAGGTCCTGGGCAGTGAGAAGCAAAGCAGCCCTACTGCAGGGAAGCCAACCAAGTAGTTGCAACCTAGTTGTCTTAGAGGACATCTTGAAATAGCTCACAGAGAGGAAGGAAACTTGATGGGAAGGGAGCTGGGTCTTCCTGTTCTAGCTCCTGGCCATGCTCCCCCCCACCACCCACAGCAGGCGCTTTAGCTGTCATCATGCCTGCCCCCCTTATGGGCAAGAATAAAGGCCAAGCGATGTGCCGCTCACACAGACCTGCAGTGATGCAAACTGCTGATGCCCCGGCAGCTGCAGGTGTTGCACGGAGAAAGTGACATGCCTGCGCAGACACAACCCCCAACAAGTGTAATGTCAGTGGGAAATAAGGTCCCCCATGAGGACAGCAGGCTGTTGGGGTACCCGTGCTCTGGAAGAAGCGAGGAAGAGCTGGTATGTGAGCAGACACCAAGACCAAGGGCCCCACCCCTCCGCCATACCACACACTCAGAGCTCTAGACAGATCTCTGCAAGCAGGGATGGAGCCGGCAATGGGGCTGGAGGTGGGGGTGCAGAGCTAGGAACTCTCCTGCTTGTGTGCCTGGGCTCGGCAGGACAGCCTCCCAGGAGGCGTTTGCAAGTCTTCCCGGAGTCCTTCTGGATTCCGGACGGGGTGTCCAGCCTGACCGTTCGGGGCACCCTCCTCCCCCCCTTGGAGTCTTGCTCAGGTCATCCACTTCCCTAGGCTTCCTGGCGCTGAGCCTGCTGCTGGGGGCACCAGGACGTTCTGCGGCTGTTAACAGCAGCCTTCGTTTTCCCACTGGATCCACTCGATCTTAGTCATGAGGTCCTGCAGCTGGGCCTCCTTCTCCACCCTGTCCGCCCTGTTGTTGAAGCCGCAGTGGCGCCGCTCACACAGCACATCCAGTTTGGCGAGGCTGCCGTTGTCCGTCTCTCGTACGTATTTATCCAAGGGCTCTCCCGCCAGATCCTCCTTCCGGGTGAACACTAGGATGGTGTAAGCTAAGACCCCCACTCCAAAGAGCTCCAGGAGACGCCTCACAGCCTGCTGATCTTGCTCTGTGAAGCGGCCCAGCTGTGTCACCAGAAGCACAGCGTGCGCCCCTGGGGAGGAGAAGGCTATGGCTTGGTGAACTGCTTCGGCCGCTACTTCTGGCTGGACCTGAGAGGACAGGATATCAGGGGTATCAATCACCTCAAGTTCCTTCCCACGCCACTCTCGCCTTTCTCTCTGGAAGGCCATGGTCACTGGCTTAGCACTGAGTCTGGACTCAAATACTTCCCTGCCAAGGATGGTGTTTCCTGTCGCGCTTTTCCCAGTTCCGGTTTTCCCCACCAGAAGGAGTCTCAGCGTCCTGGGGGTGAGTTCTTTCTCCATCAGACCTAGAAACGTTAAAAATAAAAAGGAAACCTGAATCAAAACCCAATCTATTTCATTTATCAAAAGCCACATCCCAGCATGTGCTTCGTGACCTCAGGGGCTCCATTACCCTGAGACCTAGCGTGGGTGCAGGTACTAAGTCTACATCCTTGAAGGGTGGGGGGAGCTAAATGTTCTTGCTCAGAGCGATATCAGAGCCATTACTGAGAGGACAGACTTGGAGGTACCAGACAGACCCTGGAAACCTAATGCCAAGATTTCAGGTACAACTGGGACTGAACAGCAGCTGTCCAGACCCAGAGCCCATGAAGAAGTGACAGCTAAGAGCTGCTTTTCAAAGCTGGTCCTCATTGAAGAGACAGATGGGCTCTGTCACAGAAGGCCAAGCTTCCCAAAGGTGGGCGGGCACCTGACCTTTCTTAACCTCTCTAGCACTGACTGGTTTTGCTGCTGCCCTCGGCTGGCTGGCCTGCTTCCTGCTTCCGAAAGGATGACCTGGGCTTCCTCCAGTTTCCACAAGGGAGTGGAAAAGGCATTTGAATGGAAGAGTGGGAAGTGAGAGGAACTGTGGGCGACCAGGCACTCATTCTTGTTGGCTCTGTCAGTACAGAGAGCGTACCTCCCACCAGAGCAGCTGCACCTGGTTGTACTGATGGACTTGAAGGCTACATACATCATCCGAGCTCTAGTTTTAATACCTAACCTTAGTTACTGTAGAAAGGGTAACCAAGTATGTTTATCACGTTGGAATTTTTTTTTTATGTAGTAGATTAATATGACCTTTTCCCAATGGCCCAGCTCCTTAAGATTCATAAAGTGTAAAAATTATTCATATTAAATACATAACAAATCACAAATAATTTTGTGCAGGTAGGAAAATTGGTGGGCTTCTGGTGTTCCTAAATTATGTCTCCTTCCCAGGGACTGCTGGCTTCCAACCTTGGCCCAAGACCACTGTCTCCATCACAAGTACAGAGCACCTCCTTCCCAAGCACTCCTGGGGGAGCACTTCCCTCCTCGATACCAGCGTCCACACGGCACTGCTCCCCAGTGGACCTCCCTCAGGGAAGTATGTTTTTGTTTGTTTGTTTGTTTACCTCCGGGCAGCTCTCCTGTAGGTTTCTGGAGAGGCAGGCTTGGGGAAAGCTCTGAAATCAGTACATATTCTTCCTCCTCCACCTAGACGAAGCAACAATGAATTTACTGATTTTCTAAATGAATTTTATGGTGCACTTTACCATTTACTTTCTCTGGTGAAAGAGAACAGCTTGCACTGGGTGAAGGCTGAGGGAGCCTGAGTGAGGAGAGGGCAGGAGAGAGCTGAGACAGTCTGTGCTCGCTTTAGAGACCCTCCCCCACTCCCACCTACCTCTCCTTGACTATAAGCAGTTTCTCAGGGAAAAGAGCTGCTGGGCTGGAACCAATGAATGAATAGAATTAGGGTGGACAGAGCAGGGAAGAGAGAGGGGAGGAGGGGCCGACAGAGAAGCACACGGGGCCCTGAACGCGTGTGTCCCACTGTGCACTTGGGGAGCACGAGTAGAGAATAGGGTGAGCAGCTGCCTCTGAGTCTCGGGGCCAGAAAGAGCCACCATGCTCTGGAGAGCGTTGGCATGTGAGGAGGGGAAAAGGCACAGAGGCTGCAGTGAATAAGATGACGGCTGTCGGGCTGCTGGATGCAGACACCTCAGTGCTCAGAGGAGACCCAGACATCAGTCAGGATGCTCACACTTCTTGGGCCATGTTGCCACCAGGGGGTGAATGTTGGCCCTGGACTGAAATGTCTCTTCTCACGCAAGGCCCCAACACACGCCAAATTTTAAGAGCAACCCTTGGGTCCCTTTCACAACCGGGGCCATGTCAACATCCCCCCACCAGCACCACCCACTCCACGGGAGCACATGATGTGCTCTTGCTTCATTCAATCTGATTTCTTTTTCAGAGACAGGGAGAAAACCATCCAGCTCACGACTGCTTTGTAAGAAGTGTGTAACTCTTCCTAGGCAGGTTTCACAAGCCCAGGTAAAGGCTCTTGGGTATGGGAAGCCCCGTTCCAGGGGATCTGGATGGATACGGGTTTCTCATCACCCATCACCACGGCACCATTGAATGTCCCTTGGCTCTGCCCACGTGACAATCTCCTTTATGTGCCTCAAATCTCAGGAACCAGCTGGGCAATGGGGGCACTGCGGCTCTCACAGGCTACATTTAGCCATGCAGGAAACCCAGGAAGATCTGCTGACCTCCGGATAGCCTCACACAGACGCACTCAGCTACCTGCTGATAAGATCACAGTCTTGCCATGGGCCTCCCTGGATGGAGTGGGGTAGGGAGAGGCCATGGCCTTCAAGTGGGCCAAAAACCTGCATGGTGCCCTGGAACAGCCCAGAATGGGGTTTCACCCTGCAAGCCTCTCTGCACCCCCTGCAAGTCCCACCTGGAGCAGCACTTGGACTTCTTTTCTTTTCCGTCAGCTCAGAAGATGGAGCTGATATTCTTCCCTTTGCTATGCTACCCAGGAAAAGGATCCAAAACTCACAGAAGGGTGCTGCTGAACACTGAGTTGGACACAGCACACAGTCCTCCTGCCTTTCTGGTCCCAGCTCTATCACGCCACAACACACATGCACCACTCACACAGACCTGCTGACACCCCCATACACAGATGCACACCTGTAAGCATATACACTCACACTAACATATGTACACAGCGCATAAACAGCAGTCTCGCAGTAACACATGCATATGTAAACACATATACACGCCCAATGAGATGCACACGCTGTTCATACACATACATAACGCACATACGTTCACACAAACACAGCACATCCACAGGCATCCACACAGGTGGACTTACCAGCTGGCAGGCCAACAGGGAAGAGGAGCGGTCGCATTTCCTGTCTGTCTGGGCCCCATGATCCTGCCAGTTCCCTGTCTCCGCCTTTGGGTCCAACACATAGTAGTATCCCTGAGGAAGTAAACGGCAGAGCCAGCGGAGAGCTCCTGAGAGGTATGAGGTCACCGGGCTGAGGCCAACGTGTGCTGGCATTTTTCAGCGGAATGTGATCTGAGCTCAAGAAGCATTCTTGAAACAACACGGACCACTAGGAGGCAGAAACAGGAAGTAGGCAGCAAGGCCGGAAATCAGGCGCTTGCGCTCATAGCCTCAAGAGCAGAAAGAAATTAAACAGCAGCGACTGGTGGTGCTATTTTTATCCTGCTCTTCCATACCTGGGCTAAGAGGCCCAACAAGCACCAGGTGGCCCAGAAGAACTTGTGCCTGGGTCCTTTCCTTTCCGAGCTTGGTCCTCTTCCAGGGAATCCGACAGGCGCAGTACTAGGCAAATTCTCATTGCATCTTTCTCCCCCCAGTCGTTCCTTGCTTGCGATATTTTCTCTTAGAATGAGGTCTAAGACTTATCCGTTCTAAGGCATAAATCAGGGGTAAGAATTGTGATTGCTGTATTGTCTGAAAAGGTGCAGCCAAAGAAGGCAACAGCCAAAGTGCGGGTAAACTGCGAGACTACCTAAGACAGTGTAAGGAGAAGGTATTCAGAGACAGGACACTTCAGGAAAAACCCTTACGATTCTCAAAACGTACATGCCCTGGGTTCTTCTCCACAGCTCTCACTGCCACAAATAATTATTTTTGATACTTTATTTATGCAGTACCGCGTCTCACATGCAACTTGAACTCATAAGTGATCCTCCTGTCTCAGCCTCCCCAGCGCTGGTATTATAGGCATGTGGGAAGCTGGTACAGTGTGCAGTACCAGGGATTGAACCCAGGTCCTTGTGCTTGCCAGGCGGGTGCTCAGATTGCTGAGCTACTTTCCCAGCCCCTGATCACCACAATTTAAAAACAGCCTCTAAAAGAAAGAACTAGAAGCATCTCGGCAGGGGTGATAATGCAGTTACCAGATGATTTGAATTTTATTTTGCTGTACTAGGGAGCAAGCGCAGGATCTTGCACTTTTCAGGCAGGTGCTTATACTGCTGAGTTACCTCCCCAGCTCCACTGTATGATTTCAAAATGCTAAGATTCCCCTGAAACCTTACTCAGGGTAACCGAGGGGTCCTCCTTTTCCTTCCTTGTGTTCTGATTGCTTTGCCAGGAGCATTTACTACAATGGTTACGTCGTGTAGAAATCTATTTTTTTAATTTATTTATTTTATTATTATTTTTTTAATTTAATTTTATTTATTTATTTTTTTCTTGTTTCAGAACCTTTGTTTGTTTATTCACTCATTTTTATGGCCGGCTCAGCCTGCCCCGAGGGCAGGGCTGGCGCAGCATGTGGTGCCGGGGATCGAACCGCGGTCCCTGAAGCCGCCCAAGCTTTCCCAAGCAAGCGCTTTAGACCACTGAGCCATCCCGCCGGGCCCCTGTCGTGTAGAAATCTAATGCTCTCATTTCAGTCGTGCTGTGAGCTCTTTAGCATGAGCCGTTCTTAGAAGTCGCATGTTGATCTTTACCTCTCCTCCCGTTGCCTAAATAACGAAGACACTGTTGCCTCTTCATCCGCTGAAGCCAATCACCTTTTATCAGTTTCAGCAGCTGCCATTTTCTACAGACTGATCTTGGAGTTTCCCGGGCCTGCTGCAGAGCGGGCCAGAGGTCAGCCCCGTGTTCAGCCACAGAGATATTCCAGCACAACTGGACACAATCAGATTGACACAGAATGCGAATTTGATGTTAGATTTGTTTTTTCCAGCTTCACTTTTGGGGATTTCTTTGCCAGGGTAAGTTTCACAATTATTAATTGTGGACTCAGATAGGGCAATGCCTGGTTCTAACAACAAGATGACCTTACTCCAGAGAGGGTTTACTTGTATTTTTATTTTTTATTTTATTTTATTTAATTTTATTTATTTATTTATTTATTTATTTATTTTATTTTTTTTTGCTTTTTGAGACAGGGTCTCACTATGCAGTTCAGGCTGGCCTTGAGCTCACTTTTGTAGCCCAGGCTGGTCTCGAACTCGCGCTGATCCTCCTGCTTCAGTCTCCTGAGTGCTGGGATTATAGGCGTGCGCCACCACACCTGGCTTTCTTTCTTTTTTATTTTTATTTTTATTTTTTGTATTTTTAGTCAGGACTGCAAAGAAGGTGTTGGTGCTCCTGAGCTCAGACCACACTGGTCCTATGCTGGGAACCCTGGCTTTGTCAACAAGAAGGTCAAAATGGGTGCCCGAGAGAGGACAGCTGAAACCTTCACCCGCTTTGGGGTCCACCAGTCTTTCCTAAACTTAGCTCCCAGTTACCACTTTAAATCTTGTTTGGTTTTATTGTTACTACTGCCTGTGTTTTGCATACTGTGTAGTGTTCTTCCTCACTGCTTACAAGCCCAATAATGTGGTTTTGTCCAGGAAGAAATTTTAGGGCTAATTTCCTAAACAGGGCCTATCTACATGTAGTTCGTAGTCTCTCTCATGTCTCATTTCTTAAACCACATGCCTTGACAAGAACCCAGGTGTCTGACCCCAGTTTAGCTACAGCGAGGCTGGGGTTGGACAAGGGCCCATCGGGGAGGACTTGGACATCGTCCAACTCTGAGGTGGTCTAGGAAGAAAAGGTTAGTCATGGTTACAAATAGTCAAAAAAGGAGGGGATACCTATAGTGTTATGGCTTGTGTCCAATCTGGATGTCCCTCAAAGCCTCATGTAGTCCTAGGTGGGGTTCTTCAGAGGTGGCTGGATTATCTGGAGTGTGTGACACGGGGACTGACTCATGCATGGTGCAGTGTTAGGATCAAAGGCACCAGGGTTAAGGCTGTGAGTGCGGCCTGCCCTGAGCAGCCTGGGTAAAAGAAAGGATAGAAAGAGCTGTAGTTGTCCTTTGCTACTGTCTGCTTCCATGAGCTGTTTGTCCTCTGCCTGCCACCCTGCCTTGGAGCCAGCTGACTGTGGCCTGAAACCTGTACCAACTGTGAGCTAACTAAAACTTT
The DNA here is from genome assembly GCA_004027025.1 of Myocastor coypus. Taxonomy (NCBI): domain Eukaryota; kingdom Metazoa; phylum Chordata; class Mammalia; order Rodentia; family Myocastoridae; genus Myocastor; species Myocastor coypus. The sequence continues at coordinate 27,446 of PVJA010015732.1, read as the reverse complement.
CCTCCTTTAACTCTTGAGTGCCCGGTATCTTGTCTCAGCAATGAGAAAAGTGCCCAAGACAGAGTTTTGAAGATTATACTGATTGTGACAGTAATAACTGAGACTTCCATAGTGCTCCTTGTAACCAGGCACTGCTCTAAGAGCTTTACATATTATTAACTTGTTTAATTGTCAAAGTAATCCTCTGAGGAGGAGAATTGTTGTTCCCTTTTCTGCTCGGCTTTTACAGATCAGAAAATAGAGACAGAGTGAGGTTCTGCATCTTGATGGTTGACTGGCATGTCAGCTTACCCAGGCTGAGGTATCCAGCCATTCAGTCAAGCACTAGCCTGGAAGCTGCTGTGAAGTCATCCTTTAGCTGTGGTTAACATTTAAGTCAGTGCACTAAGCAGGTTGTCACATGGAGCAGACTTAAAGATACCCAGCAAGGGAAGACAGAAGCATAGGATTTGTGGTGAGCTGCTGTCACAAGGCTCTGGAAATCTACTTGCAATGGGTGGAGCCAGAAATGTGTGTGCCACACATGTGCACTTGAGCTGAGAGACATCCCCCCCACAAGAGCAGATCACCCTGGGGGCTACGTGCAGTGACTTCATTCACAGGGCTAAAGCATTGAAAGATATCTGGGTTCTTGAAGGGGACTGAAATAAAGCCTGAGCTTTTCCAGTCAGTCTGCTCTTGTTTTCAAAGATTGCCTTTCTAGAACATTCTAAAGATATTCCTGATAACTGCAAGAGACAAAGGGGAAACTCAGGGCACCCCAGGCCATCTAGAGGACTGTCCCATGGGGGCTCCACATGTACATTTTCCCTACACTCAGGGACGTGGCTGATATCATTGGAACCTTTGTTAGGGGCAGTAGAGGAACTATTGTTTCCTCATTGGGAAAGAGGCCTAGAAATCTGGGTAGGCATTTCATGGTAGGCTGGAGCACTGTTGGAATTGGCAGAAGAGCTGACGGTTACCAGTGAGATCTGTGAAGAGGAGGAGTGTCTGCGCGCACTCTCCAGGTGCCAAAGCAATTCCATTTCCTCCTTTTCACTCCCTCTTCTATTTCCAGCCTCCTGTGTCAACAGAGCATGGATAACAGTATAGCGTCTATGATCCTAAAATTGACACTGATCTCAACCTTCCCCTCCCGGGGCTTGTGTTTGTGGCACACAGTGGCAGCAGCTGCATGAAACTGAGTGAGCAGAAGGCTGGGCCGCGGCGCCTCCAGCCCCCACCATGGCTGCCCACATGGCTGCCCACCCACCGCGTCAGCCTGGACATGCCTCCTGTCTGAAGCCAGGTTGGAAGGGAGTTGACTCCTTTTTTCCTTGTGGGCTATTTTGGTTTCTTTTCTATGGCAGCCTTCACTGGTGGGAGTCAGCATGAGATTCAAAGATCTTTACTTTTCATGTCCCCTTTCATGCCCTCGTCATAGTTTTTTCCCTTGTTCTAGCTGAATGTTACTGTATAGAAAATACATGAAGACTATAGATGTATTTGTCCCATAGTTCTTGAAGTTGGGACATCAAAGATCATGGAGAAGGCATCCGGGGAGGACCTTGTATTCTAACATAGAGGGCATCACATGGCGATAGAGTGGCCACATTAACCCCAGAACCCCCACTTCTGATAAAGCCACTAATGCCTTTGTGGATCTCGACCCTTATGACCTTATCAAGCCTTGGTTATTCACCCCAGAAAATCTTATCTCGGAGTAGCATAAAGGTATGAATTTGAGGGTAAGTTTTCAACACATGAACTTTTGGAGGACACACTCAAGCCACAGCGGCCACCTGCCTGCTGCAGCAGCCACTCTTCTCGTCTTCTGTCTTTTCTTCTAGATGCCGGCCTTGCTAGACCTCCGGAACTTTCATTCCAGTTCTTCTGTTGATTCATAATATGAAGATCTGGTACCAAAATATTTCTCAGGGAAAGTGTGAGTAAAGAGATCTTGATAAACACTGTAGTTGGGTGTAGGATTCTGAGGACAGTAGAGTCTAGCTGCCTTGGTTGCTTTCTTGCTTGGGGGACAAAATACCTAACATCCACAAGCTAAAGGGGAAAGAAAGGTTCGTCCTAATTCACAGTATGTAGAGGTTTCACTCTATAGCAGGCTGGCGCCAAGGCAGGGTGGCGCTGAAGAGGAGAAACAGCCCATGGCGTGGCAGGTAGGAAGACACCAAGCAGAAAGCAGCTGCGGCCTGCTTTTCCTTGTTAGTCCACTCAGCCTACAAGCCTAATGGTTGACTCCACCCACACCCAGGCTGGGGCTTCCCATTACTCCCACCTAGAACATTACAAAGCAATTGGCGGACTAATCCAGCTGTCACACACCTTTTATCCATAGGTACATATGCTAGATCCAGTCAGCTCTCCGAAAGCTGCCTAGGACCACATGAGGCTTCAGGAAGAACATCTAGACAGAAGCCATAACAGCACATACCAAAGAGCTCTTGATTGGTGGTGGACAGGCTCACTTATAAATCTTTATAAAAATGATAAATACAGATCAGCAAGGAGCTTCATAGAACAACATCCCTAAATTAATAAGATTCAAGGCAAGTTGTATATTAGGATCTTTGTAGATGAAATTCACAGTGGTACTAATATGCCTATAAAGAAGAATATCTTGGTCATCTACATAGATGCTGCATGCTTTGTACCTGTCCCCCAAACTTTCAGGTTATGCAAGGTTGGTCCTTGAGATGAGGTGTTTGGAGTTGTGAGGACTTTAAGAGTGGAACTTAATGAGAGGTCTATAGGATATTGGGGGCATACCCTCACAGGGGATTACGGCCATTCATCTCAGACACTGGGATAGTCCTCCTAAGACCGAGTTGTTAGAGGTCACAGCAAGAGTGGGCAGGCATGACACCTCCTCTCAGTCTGCCTTCCGGCTTCCTCCCTCTTGCACACACTCCATCACTGCTATGCCATCATCTCACTGTCTTAAAGGACAGACCTTTACCCCTGGGTTCTTTTACCCGGCCTCTGCATGGTGCTGTTGGCCAACAGCCTGTCACCTTGCTTTACAAGGCATTTCCAGTCTCTGCAGTAGAGTTTTAGAAGTAGAATTTGAAATGCACTAGCCTTCCTAGGCTGTTAGGGCGGGCGGTTGTGGTCACTTCTTGACTTCTACTAACTGTGCCCTGATAAATGGACTGAATAGTTTCCTATTCTTGTCAGTGTAACGCTGACTACAGACTCCGATTTGATGGTGTCCTGCGAAGGGCCCGTACTCACGTGCTGACCCTGCTTAGCACGGGGCCCGCTCTGCCTTCCCATCAGCAGAACTGGTTTTCCCCAGACCTCTGCCCGGTATTATGCTCCCACCTATATGGAGTTTTTTTTTTTTTTTTGTGGGACCAGGGTTCAAACTCACAATCTTGCACTTGCCCAGCAGGCACTTGTGCCTCGGAGCTATCTCCCCAGCCCCTGTATGGAGTTTTGTCAAACAGATAAATGACAGATTTGTTCTAAAATCAGTTTTCGAACGACCAGCTTTCTTTCGCTGGATAATTGTCCTCAAACACCAGGGTCTGTTACTTGATGTCTTGTTGCTCTTGTGACAAATTCTTCTAGGATCTGCCTAGCAGGCAGAGGTAGGAAAGACGCATGTATATCAACCATGCAAACATCTGCTCCCGTCATCCCCGCCCACTGCCAGATCCCTCCATTCTTAAAAAGGTCCCATTACTACCTCTGTTGTATCGATTTCTCACTCTGGATTTATTCCACCCATCCTATTTCCCTGTTTCCTTAAGTGCAACTTGTTTGTCCAACGTTATTGGCAAAGTATCTTCTTACGCATTCAATTCTTTTATGTATGTCGGCACCACATGCACCTTGAGAAGCAAGCATGTTGGTTGGAGTACAATAGTTGAGTAGTTTTTCCTTTAGGATTGCACTCTCTAGCCCCAATATTATGTCTCCAACTTGGGTAGAACAGGGTCTGCTCCCTTAGTGTCTCCAGGGTCTCCCTTCTACAAGGACAGCTCTGTGAGCCTCGAGGTCCCCCCTGCCGTCCCTCTCGCCAGCACCACCCACCCCAATACTAGCACTGCGTGTCGCCATCTCTGGTGCAGTGAGCAGAATGGAGTGTCCTTCTCTCTGTGTATCCGAGATCCATCGGACTTCTTTTTTGGCAGCTATTTCCCTTGTCCTTGCCCGTGTTTCTCAGAATCGTTGGTCTTACTTGCTTCTACTTTGGACTGCGTGCTAGGAAACTTAACCCTTTGTCCTATGAGTGGGAAATGATAATGTGATTGGTATACGTGGTTTGAACTTACTTGCAATTACTTCTGGTATTTAAAATGTGTTCTGACATACACAAGTTGCTTTTCTTTTCTTTTTTGGTGTCAGACATCAGTATTTAGGACCTTGAGCTTGCTGGGCAGGCACTTATGCCACTGAGCTATCTCCCTGGCCCTAGCACAAGTTACTTTTCTTGAAGTCAAATTTATCCATGTTATGTATATTGAACATATACTCATTAGTGAAATAAACCAGACCTACATGTGTAAATATCGTATAGTCTTGCTAATATAAGAACTCTAGATTTTTTTTCTTTCCTTACCAATGTCAATTGGAAAGTGTGTCATGCCCACACCCTGTGCTCTGTATAACTACTGTGAGGACAATATGCGGTGTGTCAACTGTTAAAAAAAAAAAAAAAAAAGTAATGTCTATTGAAAGTGTCAATGTTTAATTGTTTGATCAGTCTTATATATCTATGTCTATTGATCTAAACTGATCTGATGATGAAAATATGTAATATAACCATTGTTAAATTTAAAAATAAATTTAAAAAATTTATCCATGTTATTCAATGTGGTAACTTCCTTCTGCCTCAGGTTGTGAAAGAATGAACCGAGCTTTCTCCTAATATCATGAGTTTCATTTTCTAACAATCACTTCTGTAAGTCACTGGGAATTCTTCTTGTCATAGAATGAGGAAGGAATGTCACTTTATTTTTTTTTCCAAAATAATATCTATCTTGGGGCCCGGCGGGATGGCTCAGTGGTCTAAAGTGCCTGCTTGGGAAAGCTTGGGCGGCTTCAGGGACCGCGGTTCAATCCACGGCACCACATGCTTCACCAGCCCTGCCCTCAGGGAGAGCTGAGCCGGCCATAAAAATGAGTGAATAAACAAACAAAGGCTCTGAAACAAGAAAAAAAATATCTATTTACTCCAACACTGCCCTGGTCACTGACTTACTCTTCCGCTGCTCCAAAACACTGCCTTTTGTATGAATCAGTGGCGGTCAACAGATGGGAAACTTACGGAAAACATGCTACTTGCTTTTCTTTTAAGACTAAAGATAGTAATGTGTTGATTTCTTTCCCCTAAACCAAACCCTCCGTATTCGCGCTAAATTACAGTGTTGGCACTTTGTGATAAATGAGTGGGACTGGCATTGCAGTATGGGCATTCAGTCTCTAAAAGGTTTGCCACCGCTGCTGGCGTGGGCTCAACCTGCTGTCACTGAATATTTGTCTGGAGTTTCCATTCTGGTCATTGGTCCTCTCATTTGTGTACCAGTGCACATGGGGCTGTAGAGTCTTAGTCAGTAGCTGGCAGCCTCCCTGTGTGTTTCTTTCTTAGGAATTTTCTAAACCCCAAATTTCATCTTCCAATTGTACTTCTAGTCAACTTCTCTTTCTTTTTTATTTTATTTTTTATTCGTTTTAATGATAAAGATAAAATAGTAATGAAACAGTTTCAAAACAGCTTAGCAGGACAGTTACAATAATTAATACATTGCATATTGTTGTCTCCGTAGTAGTTATTCTGAGGATAAGATGCAGATGTGATAGCCTGTCTAAACAATATTAATGCAAACCTTTCTTCTCAATGAACTAAGGGAAAGTAGCTGTATATCTATCCTAACTATCTTATATATACACATATGGTATTTTTCCACAACAAAATAGTCCTCAAGTAAAGCTATATTAATATGCTGAGCCATGAAAGGCTCAAGTCAACCACTTCTGACAATTGCCAGTTGTGCTGATAACTTACTACTATTATGGACTACTGGATTATATTGGGTTAGTTTGCTGAATTTAAGTACCTATGATCTTTGGACTGGCTTCAGGTATAAAAAGGTCCTTTAAAGACTTCTCCAAACACAGCTTCTCCAACAGCAGTGGAATGCCCCTCTCTGACAAAACAGATCAACTTCTCTCTCTCAAAAAAGAAAGAAAGAAAGAAAGAAAGAAAGGAGAAAGGAAAAGAAAGTATTAGTTGTTGATAGTACTAAGATATATTGTCCCTAAATCATAGATTACTCTTAAGAAACATCATTAAATGTATGTTCCCCTTTTGGTAGCACTTTATTTTTTTATATTTTTTTCTTTAAGAATTATTTTATTTTTTTCTTGTTTCAGAAATTTTATCTATCTTTTATGGCTGGCTCAGCCTGCCCTGAGGGCAGGGCTGGCACAGCATGTGGTGCTGGGGATCGAACCGCAGTCTCTGCAGCCGCCCAAGCTTCCCTAAGCAGGCGCCCTAGACCACTGAGCCATCCTGCCGGGCCCCTCTGTAGCACTTTAAAAAAGAAGACTAGCAGCTCTGCTCTAAAGTGGCACCGCAAATTTAAAGAGAGTTCTAACAGATCCCTAAAGCCCTCTTCTCCTGCCTCATTAAGCATCCCCATGATGGGTTGAGTGCGCACAATGAGATAAATCTTACATGCTTCCCCTCTTCTTCTTTTTGGTAAGCATCTCTTCTCTTCCCTGATTTTTCCTTCCTATCAATAATCTTTCTTTCTTTCTTTCTTTCTTCCTTCCTTCCTTCCCTCCCTCCCTCCCTCCCTCCCTCCCTCCTTCCTTCCCTCCCTCCCTCCCTCCTTCCTTCCTTCCTTCCTTTCTTGGCACTGGGCAATGAAACTCAGGACCTCATGCTCGTCCCCCAGGTGCTTGTGCTGCTGAGCTATCTGCCTGGAAATAAACATTAAATGGCTATGTCTCGGCAGTTCTCAGGTATTTTAGAGGTAGCCACCTCCCCGTAGCCTTTCTTGGCCCAGTTCAGAGCAGGATGGGAGGGAAGGAAGAAGACGGGGAGGGAGGCTGGAGTCTGAGATTCCTGTCCTCCCCAAAGCCCCTACCTGAGGGCTACCACCCATCTCTTTAGCTCTCTCCTCGCCTGTAACATGGGGCTGGCTCCCTGATGTCCTTCCATACCATTTCTGTTGCTCTTGAGTTCTGTTGGGGTCATCTGTGGTCAACGTGCTCACCCGGAGCTCAACGCACGGGAGGTGCAGGGAGGGGGTGCTGAGCAGGAAGGACCTGTCCTGCCCGTGGCCATTCAGGGCAGCCAGTGTGGGACTGCCACAAGGAGCAGCACGCTCACCACCTCGTTTCTACGTTTGAAGTGATGGCCTCAGTTTACTCTGTGAAACACAAACTCTGGGCCACCCTGACTCTCTCCCTCCTCCCGGGCAATCCCATCAGCATCCTGTCCCGGGTTAGTCACCTCTCACTTTCTCTCATCAGGTGTTCCACAGCCAGGTTCTTCTGACTGAGGGCTCAGACCTCAGGCTAGGCTTCACTATCCAGAGCCACCAGACTCACAGACAAAAGAGCTCAGGTTCCAGCCCCTTTTGCCTTTGAGAACCAGAGTAACAAGGGTGCTTGTGAGCCCCAGGCGTTCATGGGTGGGATATATGGTACTGACCTCAGGAAGAAAACACAGGCAGGAAGGTGAAAGGTTAGACTAGATCATTCTAGAAAGTTCTCAGGGATTTTTTTTTCTACACACAGCTCTAAAATCGGGAGTTCTCTGCAAAAATCTCAGAGGAGATTCTACTATGTGCTATCCCCTAAAACTGGTGCAACTCTTCAGTAAAACAGGCATATTACTTATCAAATTTATCGAATTTGATTGTTTCATGGGGTTTGGAATCCAGGAATCAGTACCGTGCGGAGGATTCTTACAGTGGTAACCAATGTCAGCGATGCCTTCACCAGCTTTAGGGTCCTCAGCTTCGTCCTTGTGTGGCTTGCATTTGCAAGTGGTTTACCTTCTGTTCTTCCGATATCCCTTGATGTCAACAAATGCTAACTTTTGTTTAACGTACCGGGAAACTAAGGATATAGGGATGTATGAGGGGTGATTACAATATATGGTGAATGTTTACATTTTAAAACGGGGCTGGGGAGATAGCTCAGTAGAATAAGAGCTTGCCCAGCAAGCTCAAGGACCTGAGTTCAATCCCCAGTTCGGCAAAAATAAATAAATAAATAACTACTAAACAACAGCAAAAAATAAATTCAGCAACCCAAAAACCAATAGAAAAGTAAACATACCCAAGCACATTACAAACAAAAGGCTGAAAATCACAAGATAAAAATCTTCAAAGTATCCAAAGAAAAAGAACACATTGTATTCAGGATATAGACAAGAATGGTGTCTGACATTTCGGTGAAAATAATACAAACTAGAGGATAATAAGATGCATGACAGTAAGAGACAATCTCTGCTGACCCCCTGAAGGCCAAAGGCCTTCCCCCGCCTGGGAACACACCGGACACCTTGTTCTTGCCTCGTGTGGAAGTGGAGTCCTCTTTTGTGTCTTTGTGAGGTGCGATGGAAACACCCCACACCGCATAGTGAACGCAGCTGCCAGGCGTCACCCATCAGGAAGGCAGGACGCATCTGGACAGGCCAGGCAGTGCAGCCTTGCCCACCTCGTTCCGTGGATGTGGCGCTGTGTGACTTGTGGCTCTTCCCCAAAGTTGAAATGATCGTAAGAGGTGAACGTTTTGAATCCATGCAGAACATCAGGGCAGCCGAGACAGCAGAGCAAAAGATGCGCATGACAGAGTTCCAGAACTGCCCCAGGACGGGACAAGGACGATGGCACAGTGTGCTCCAAGCTAGAGGAAGGCGTAATACAGTCTCAGGACCTAGGGACTAGAAGGCGCTCATCTTTAGGGGACTGTCTTCCGCTCCGATCAGTCCTAAGTATATTGGTAGCCACAGTGGTCAGGGAGGGGACTGTGGGGTCCACTTAGCCTCGAATTCCTTGCACTTATTTCTTTTTTCATCTTTCTGTCTCCTTTTTTTTTTTTTTTCTTTTCTTTTTTTGAGACAGGGTCTCACTCTGCAGTTCAGGCTGGGCCTGAACTCACAACAATCTTCTTATTTTGGCCAAGTGTTGCGCCACCAGGTCCTGCTACAGCTGGTATGTCTGACCTGAAGCTCCCTTGGATGCTCCAGGTAACATTTCTGAACACCTCACCTCCAGCAACTCTGGACTTCTGTTGATGTAGGCGTTCTACCCAAAACACCTCTCTGTGTCTCTCTCTGTCTCTCTGTCTCTCTCTCCCTCTGTCTTTTTCCCTCTCTCTCCATCTCTCTTTCTCTCTCCCTCTCCCTCTGTCTCTCTCCCTCTCCCTCTTTCCCTCTCTCTGTGTCTCTCTCCCTGTCTGTCTGTCTCTCTCTGTCTGTCTCTCTGTCTCTCTCTCCCTCTCTCTGTCTCTGTCTCTGTCTCTCTGTCTCTCTCTCTCTCTGTCTCTCTCTCTCTCTCTGCCTTCAAGACATTTGGTGAGCTCTCTAGATACCAATGCTTGCTTCTCACTGTGACAGAGGTCTTACGATCTGCTTGCCTGGTTAATGTTAATGAACTGGTAGTGCTGGAGGAAAGGCAGAGCCCGAGTGCAGCCCTTTGCTGTCTTGAACGTGACAACCACGTCTTGTGTTAATTACAAGGAAGCCACACCTACAGAGAACAGGAGACATGCTTTTGTGTTTGTATTCATGTAGAATCATTGTAGCTATCCATACTTTGAAATCGTCTTAAGTGAATTTCAATTTACTACTTCAGAATGTGCCATAACCCTAAAAAGTATGAGTGACCCGAGGTTAAGCTTTTAAAACTGAGCTGTCTGATCTCTGGTCAGGGTTTGACCCTGAGGGATGTGAGGGACTCTCGTTCTGAAGGAGGCCCCGCTGTGGGGGTCACCCCGCCAGGAGCGCGTCTGCCCATCCCCGGCTATCCCCAGGGATGTACTCCCTCCTCACCCCAGCCTGTCCCCCAGACCCCCATCCTGAGCACACGTATGTAGAGGAGGTCCAGCGGTGCGGCGGGAGGAGGCCGTGGTTTCCGACTGTCCCAGGAGGTGAGAGGATCTTTATCTCTTCTGTTAGAAAAAGGTGGAGGGTGAGAATCAGGAAGTGGCTGCGGTGGCTGGTGGGTTTCGCACGTACAGGTGAGCTGATGGCAAATAATCTTGTTCTTGTAATTTGAGACAGTTCTGAGCAATGGGCTGACAGCACCTGGGGACCACAGGCTTCCTGGGCCACACTGAGGCGCTCGGGAACCCCCCCCACACCCCCCCACACACACGCGCGTCATTACTAATGAAGTGGTGCAAACTGCTGAGAACGGTGGCTGACACATGGGAGAGGTGGGTGGCAGAGCGTCCCCGTCTTCTCCCTGCCAGGCCATGCTGGGTGGCTGTGCCCCCTGCGTGACAAAGAGGACGAGGTATGAAGCCAGGGTCTGTGAGAGGCCTGGTGTCATCTGTGTGGGTTGCAAGAGGGACGTGGCTCCCTGGGAGAAGAGGGCTGAGTACTCGGGGTTCACCGCACAGCCTGCTTTAGGGGCCACTCTGTGCCCCGAGGAGGACACAGCCGACCTCGGGACCCGCCCCATCTCTGACTCCTCACTTCTGTGATGAACCTCAGGATTCAGCACCCCGGGATAAAATGCCTCTTCCCTCCTTGCTTGTTAATAAATTGCCATTCACGTACATAAATCACACTCATTAAATTCACATACATACATTGAGTTCACACACATAGCTCCTATATATAAAATGTACCCTCTGAAAGTATTCTGAAATCCCATGCACAGAGGACAGTTTCTGTGCTGCTTCTCTGGCGGGGCTCCACACTCAGCACCCCAGCACCCCAGTACCCCAGCACCAGCCTTGATCCTCCCAGAGTCTGGTCTCTGCCTCAGGGCTCCATTAGACATCTCTAGTCCTCAGAAGCAGCCCAGTAGAGCTCTCCGAGAACTGAACCAGCATTGCGAGGTTCGTGGGCTTGCGGTGTGACGGCTGAGCAGGAGTTTTATGCTCACTTGGATATGGTAAGAAATACTGGGTAAATAAAGAAGAAGGAACCTTGCATCATGTCCATAATCTTCATTTTAACTCTAAAATAAATGCACTTCAGAGACTTTATGTGTCTCAAGCAAAAGCATAGAACGCTAAGCCCCAAACCTGCCTCCTCCACAGGCCATTCTTTCCACTCTGCCGTGCACTAAGGACAGGTGATGTGCTAGGTGCCAGCATGACTGTCCGGTGGTGACAGGGACATGGTGTGCAGCCAGGGTCACCACGCTAACACAGGAGGCCTCATGGTGATAGCACACAATGCCGGTGCCCCTCAGGTTGGGTAAGAATGGATGCTTTCATAAGAAGCAGCAGAGATGATTTCAGGGGCAATTCTTAGTTTTGATAGAGTAGGTGTGGGCTAATGGTTTTGGCATGCAGCCCTTTGTTAACGTCAGAATAATCCTCTTGGCAGAAGCCCAAAATCCTGCTGCCTGCCAACACTAGAAAGAAGGAGCCATGGTCTTGAACCATAGCCTAGGAACTCATCTTCCAGGGATCTGAATGCTGGGGTGGCTGAATTTTGGGAAACACTTTCCTAAGCATCCCTGAGCATAGGGCATCCTGGGACTTTTTCCTCACAAAGCGAAGTTTTTCACAGGCGCTTAACTTAGTCCACCCTTGAGCCTAAAATCACATGTCTCCTGTCTTCCAACGCAAAGTACTTGGCTTTGTAATCCAAATATCTTAGCAAGTATGTTCTCCTGGACTCTAACTTTACATTCTGACACTTCACTTCCTTTTTGGTCAGGCTGCACATTTTTTAAAAAATTTATTTTTTATTTTATTTTTTTCTTGTTTCAGAACTTCTGTTTGTTTATTTATTTTCATGGTTGGCTCAGCCTGCCCTGAGGGCAGGGCTGTCACAGCATGTGGTGCCAGGGATCGAACTGTGGTCCCTGCAGCCTCCCAAGCTTTCCTAAGCAGGCACTTTAGACCACGGAGCCATCCCGCTGGGCCCCCATGGCTGCGCATTTTTATTTATTTGTTTTTTAGGTACTTGATACCTGGTACAAGGTCTCACCCTGCAGCTCGGACCTATAGTGATCTTCCTGTTTTCAGCCTCCCCAGCACTGGGATTACAGGCTTGCACTACCAGGCCCAGTCTCAGTAGCCATCTCAGCATGCCCAGGGGTGGGACCAGCACAGCATGTGGTGCTGGGGATCCAACACTAGTCCCTGCGCTTGTCTAAGCAGGCCCTTCATCTGCTGAGCTCTCTCACCATCCCTTCAACCTATACATTTTTTACATCTTTCAATTGTGCTTCTTTGCTCTTGATCTTCATTGGAGAGCTAAGCACACCTGGCACTACCCACACCACAGCCTGAACATTGGGCTGCCTTGAAATTTACTTCACTAGGTTAAGTAGTATGCTCCCTCTAAAGTCAGCTTCACACAGTGTGAGGACATAAATGAAATATAGACAAATTATTTGCCAAAACGGAACAGGCATGGCCTCCCCTCCAGTTTCTGAAAATGTCTTTTTTCCCAATGGCAACCTCATGAGCCTGACTTTTAGTGTTCACATTCTTTTTAGCAACTTGGTCTTCCTTTGTTTTTTAGAGATCTAAATTTTTTATTAAACCAAAATTTTGATTTTCTTAACATCACAATGTTTAAAAAGATACCCATCTAAGTCTATATTTTTAGTACATCTTAGCGGAGGTGTGCCCTCCAAGGCAGACAGCCCTACCCGCATGCATTTTCTGATAGACCTCAGTACTCCTCCCTCAGCTGCCCGGCTCCCAGAAGCACTAGAAATTGCGTTCTCTGGGTTAGACCCTGTGGAGGACACTACACCCATGCCCTCTACCAAGATTCTGCTTCAGAGAGCGGCTTCCTCCTTGTGAGGGAGGGGCTTCGTTCAGGAATGCGCAGTTCCTGCAATAACGGGGTCTCAAGACCACAGCTGGAAAACAGTCAGCTGGGCCCCTGCCAGGACCAGGCATTTGGTCTCTTTCATTTCCTCTGTGGTTTATGTGGACTCTAGCTGTCTTCCCCTCTGAGTGCTGCCGCCTCTTTTGCTTATCTCTGCTGTTTCCCCAGGCCCACCATCCTCGCCATCACGCTCGCCCAAGGCCTCTGCCTCCCAGTGTTGCTGTCTCTTCTGGCCTCTCTTTCCACTCTGCTCTGTTTTCTGCTCTCCTGGTCTGCCCATCTGAAGCTGTCTCCTCCCCTTCATCCTCTTTTTTCAAGTCCTCCTCATGCTCCGGTCTCTCTTCCCCTCTGCAGGGTCCGCACACTCTGCTCTCCACCATCTTTTCCTGGACACTCCCCACAGCCTCCTTCCCTCTCCCTCCCTCTTTTACCCGATACCCCTGTCTCTTCCTCCTTGTCCTCCTCCCCAGGTGGCTTTTTCTTTTTCCTGGGAGGCTGATCAGATTGTGCTTGGCTCTTCAATTTCCCAGCGACAGCCCGTTCCTCCTTCCTCCCTGAAGTTCCCTCTCTTTCACTTGTCGCCTTCTCCTTCTTTATGTCGCCTTTTCTTCTTGTTTTTCCGGATGCTCTGGCCAGGGTGCTCCAGGTGCTCATTATCCCGCCGCCCTTGCTTCTTCTCCATTATTCTAGCCTCTTTCTCCTCTTTCTGTTTCCTTTCTTTTTCTTTTTTTTTTTTTTTTGGCGGGGAGGCCTGGGTTATTCTGGTGGAGAGGCCCCTGGGTCTTTTCTTTTGAGACAGGCCAGCCAGGAAGTCCTGTTCCTGGGCTTCTAGCTGAGCAAGCTTAGCCTCCACTGTGATCCCAAGGCGGGCGGCCTCGCGTGCTTTTCACCCCTCACAGGCCTGGAGCGGCATCTGAGGCCTGGGCTCCTGCTTGCTGTCATCAGTGCAGCTCTCCAAGCCCCCGTCTGGCTTCTCTTCACGTGAAGTCAGTGTGGATGTCATCACAAACTTCTGATACAGCAAGCCGGGCTCGGGACGATTATGCAAGGTGGTCTCCTTAGAGAGGCGCCTGACCTGCACTCTGTCCTGCCCAGTTTCCACCACCAAGTTAGCTGCGGTCTTCTTGAAGAGCTCATTCCACCAGTGGTTTATGAATTCCTCAGAAGGATCGTGTCCCAGCCCATGAGTGTCTTACTTCAGTGTCACCTTGAGGCCTGGGTGATGCCACTGTCCTTCTGGCCCAGGCCTTTGCCTTGAGTCCATCCATGCTTTCTCAGCTGCTCCTTGGCAAATTTCATCCCTTGACTCTTGCTTGACCTCTGTCTGGGGTAACTCGTGGTGGGAAAAGGGGCTGCTTCTCAGGGTCTCACCAGGGGAGAAAGGAGGAAACATTGTCCTACCGTCACTGTGGGGACCTCTCTGCCAAAGCATGTGCCACACCTGACATGTATGCCACCATCTGCCGTGTGGTCTTCTGGTCTCTGGCCAGTATCACTCATCAAGCAGCATTCACAACATTCTGAATCTTCATTAGCTGGGCCGGCGAGATGGCTCAGCGGTCTAAAGCGCTTGCTTAGGCAAGCCTCAGCAACCACAGGGACTGCGGTTCAGTCCCCAGCACCACAGGCTGCACCAGTTCCACCCCCAGGGCTGGCTGAGCCAGCCATCATCATCATCATCAAGCCATTGTTTAGAAAGGATCCTGGGTATTCTCCCACTAGATTTTAGGGGCTGGGGAGACAGATCAGAAGAATAAGCGCTTGCCTGGCAAGCATAAGAGTCTGAGTTCAATCCCTGGTTCTGAAAAAAAAAAAAAAAAAAAAAGAAAGAAAGAAAAGAAACGTCATTAGCCTGTTCAAAACTTTCCAAACTCCTCCTGCCAGCCAATTCCAAAGGCTTCAGAAACTTCCGGGCAGATAGAGTCACATCAGTGTCTCCATTTCTCTGGCACAATGTTCTGGCCAGACAATAATACATCCTTCCCTCTCCTACCCCAATGAGCCACCCGTCCCGACCAGGCCCCACTTCTCAATGGCATACTTAGTCATTTTACCATTAGTGGATTAATCCACGGGTAAGCACAGCATCTCAGTGACTCAGCCACCTACCAAATGCCAACTCTGAACACAGGAGAACTCGGGGGTGGCATTTTAGGTTTGAACCATAACAATCTTGAAACATGCTTCCATTCTGATCAAACTACAAGTTTTTCACATTTTTCCACTCCACTTTTTGTTATTAATTCTCACAGTAAATTGGACTAAAAGTAGCGAGGAATACTCATGCCAGGGTCCAAATGCTATCATACATTGAAATTTTCTGCATTAAATAATCTTGAACTCAGGGTCTCATAAAGTCTCAGGGCTGCACTTATGTCATTTGCCAAGGTGGAGCGAGGAAGCCCTGTAGTCCAGTTCCAAATGTCGTCCTTGTATCTGAAACCTCACTCATGGGCAGAAAGCTGGTGGTCTGCATTTCTGTCAGCTTGCTGGAATTATGTGCCCTCACCAAAATCACTCACTAAGCTTTGCTGACAGAAAACACTCTGGCTTTCTCCAGCTGGTGCCCCAAACAAAGCAGTTACAAAAGCCTGTCTGTAGTGTTTCAGGAATAGTCACACAGAATGACCTCACTTTCTCGGTATCAATTTTCGGTTATTCACTGTGACAAAATGCCCAAGGTAGTCAACCTGTGAAGCTTGCTTTAGCTGGGGCTGCTATGGTGGGATGTAAGATGTTCCCCAAAGGTTCACGTGGTCAGAGTTGGTGCTTTTGGAAAGTGACTGAGTCAGGAGGGCCCTAACTTCGTCAGTGAATTCATCCATTGACATAATATGACAGTGTTGCTGGAAGCCAATGGAAACCTAGGAGGTGGGGCCTAGTTGTAAGGTGGGTCATGGAAGTGCGCCCCCAGGGGGCTATGATTCCTGGCCCTTTCTTCTCTGGCTCTGGCTCTGGCTTTGCTTCCCAGCCCCCACGTGGTGGGTAGCTGTGCTCTGCCATACCCATCCACCATGATATACTGCGTCACCATGGAGAGAAACCACAGTACTAGCTTACCACGGATTGACACGTTTAAAACCAAGTTTGCCACAGGTGATCTGTGGTTTCACAGAGACTAGAACTTAGACCCATCGCATTCCAACCCCCACAGAGACAGTGGATGGTATGTGTTGGCCATACTTGTTTGCATAGGAACCCTGGGCTGGGCAAAATGTATGTGGGAAGACATTTGGGGTACAGAAGAGACGGTAAGTTAGGAAGAGACAAGTAGATTGTCTGCTATTTTCCTTGTTGTTTTTTAAAATTGCTGTTTGACGAGTCCTAACGGTTCAGAGTAATGGAGTTTGTTGTAAGTTATGAGTCGGTGCCGAAAGAAATGCAAGAAGACCTGATGAATTTAGCTCTCTTGAAGTGAGCCCAGAGCTCCAGAAGCAGCTCAGTTTTATTGAGGGCTAAAAGCAGGCTAAGGCATGTGCAAAACTATTTTGGTGAATACCGATTATAAATCACCATGCCATCTACCATTTGCCTAACACTAGGTTCACACGGATGCTAACATAAAAGGCACGCGGGGGAGGAGACGACCATTAACATCCCAAGCAAGGGATCAAAGAACAGGGCTCCTGCAGGGGAAGCTGTGACCTGCAGCCTTGAATCCCAGCTTTCCGGGATTTCCAAGTAACACAAAGCAGCCCTCCCTGGGCTCTGTTAATTAGTCCCTGCTTCTAGGATATTAATTGGCCTTCCGTCTTTTCTCCATGCCACCGTAGGAGTTCAGTGTGATGTTTCATTATATGCATACGGAATGTGTGTGTGTGTGTGTGTGTGTGTGTGTGCGCGCGCGCGCGTGCGCACGTGCACATGCGCGCAGATCGAATCCACCCCCTTGACTCACCCTCTTGTCCAACTCTGATATCCGGTCATCATCACTCTACTTTCAGGTTGGCTTCTTTCAGCTTCCATCTGCGAGAGGACATGGGCAGTGCGCATCTCTGGACCTCGCTTCTTCCGCTTAGTAATGAACTTCCTTCCAGTTACAACCCCGCGCCCCCCCCCCTCGTCCCCCGCTTTGCAGCACGACACAGGTGTTTATTTTCTCTGCTCTGTGCCTGATCGCTATTCTGGCGGAAAACTTTTACTCATAAGAGAGGAACGACAGTTCAAGGGCGGTGGGTGGCAGCTACATATTTTTGTCAGCGGGGAATTTTGCTACCTCAGACCACACCAGGCCAGGGTGTTCTGGGCCCTCCGAGGATGTCTCTGTAGTGGCTCAGGTCTGTGGTTTCCCTTCAGATGCCACAGCACTTGTTTTTCCTCACTCAGCAATAACACCCGTAACCACGTGCTTCTCAAGAACTCACAGAAGATAAGAAGTGAGAATGAAGGAGCCTTGCACATAGAGTGGAGAGGAAATGGGGCTTTTGGCAAGGTTTCGAGCAGAGGAAAGGGTGGGGGCTGAGAAAGAGTGGGCTCACCTCAAAGGCCCCAGCCAGGCCTCCTCTGCTCCCCACCGTCTCTCTTTCTATGCACTAAGGAGTAGGTGAGTGGGAAGCCAGAAGAGGACCCCAGGAAGTGGAATTCAGCTCCTATAAAGCACAATGGGCAGAGAGAGGGCTGCTGCATGAGCAGTCCTCATACCCAACCCTGGTGGACCTCTGGCCATGAGATGACCAAGTTCAACCTTGGAGTGATTTTTCCATATTCTAAAAGAAAACGTGCAGGATCCAAGCTGAACAATAAGGTTCCCATGAAAATCGCCGCCTGAATCCCCAGCCCCGTCACAGTGTGATTTGCTCACTCTGGCATCTGGCCACGCTTGGCCTCCTCTGCTTATCCGACAGCACTTCGCTGCCATTGGCCTTTAAATATTGTCTTCCTGGAAACACTTCTAGTCCCTTTCCCGCACTTGTACTCACTCTTCAATTTCAGCTCACTGTTCTTCTTGGAAATCTGATGTAAAATGCCAGATTGTTTTGCTAAGCAGTCTTGGAAAACACTTCAACAGCGTGTGAAACAGCGCGCCATCAAATTCAGCAGTCCAGGATTAAAAGACTTGGTGAATTCCAGACGAACAGCGTGGAAGAGAGCTAGGGAACTTTTAAATAGATTCGCAGTCTTTAGAAGATTTGGGGAAGGGGTTCGTGGGCTTTTTGGAGAGAATACATCAACAGTTCAGACAGTATCAGAGAAGTGAAGAGCAGGGGCTTCACCTTCTGAGAGCTTCATTGTACGAAAAGTCTTCTATAAGGCTGATCATGAAGAAACTATTTTCACCTCAGAGGTGGGCTGGATGACAGAAAAGTGGAAAACGCTGCAAGAAAGGCTTCTGGCGGAAGTGCAAGAAGGGGAACTTCTAACTACACACAGAGACCTGACGTCATCCTTCATAGCTCATGACAGAAGTGATGAGGCAAATTAGTTGTGATGCGTTTTTCTAAGTATCTTTTTGTGTGTACACAACTATGAAAATAGGAGTGCCCCTGCAGAAGGAAGAGCACACGTTATCCAGGCTGGTGTACCCGGGCAGGAGCTCCCAAATTCCCAGACATGCCTTCTTACAAATCAGATAGACCCACTGTAGTAGGACTGTAAGCCCCAAAGACTTTAGTCTGCGTGATACTGTTTTCTTCTTTCACAGAGAGAACATTTGGGAAAACCAGTAAACAGAGTTGGCTAATTTTGGTTGTAATACTTAGGTTAATTAACTATAATAGCAAACCTAGCTTAATACCTCACATTATATGATATACATAATGTTGAATGAAGAAAAGTATATTATCAAAATTGACTTACTACTTCAGAATATATAATTAGTAAAAACGTAGCCACAGGTAGAATGGGGAGGGAGTCTCTGACTTAGAACATTGACCTAAGCGGTAGGTCAGTTCTTCAGGCACACTCAGGGAGGTAATTCATTAAGCCATGGCTCCAAGGGGTTGGCAGATGCTAAATGGGCTGATATTGTTAGTATATTGCCTAAAATATTTTAGTTCAATGTGTAAGTTTTAACCCATAAACAAGCTGTTTGGCAAGGACATTTTTAGCGGCTAGTCTTCATTGTATTATTTTGCTGGATCATTCTATCAAATGAAGTGGATGTTTGATTTGCTTTAAAGAAAAAAACAAAAGAAATCCTACCCCAATGCCTCCACCTTCTTATACTGTTTCCAAAATGCTCTGGCATTCTTAATAGCACTGACCACGTAAAAGGTCTTTGTTCAATGTTATATTTACTTGGGAAAGGAGGTGGTCATGAATAAAATACGACAATGATAGAAGTCTTATCTCCTGGGACAGATGGGATGGAATTTCTCGTAGGGCTAAAGTGTCCATCCAGAAAAAAAAAAAAAAATGGTTGATATGTTTTAAAGCAAGAAGAGACCCTGTAGCTCTAGATGAAGTGGAACTAGAGCTATCAAACAAATAAAAATTGCTCTATAGGAGAAATGGGTAAGATCATTTATTAATATCAATTTAAAAAGCTCCAAGCTACCTACAAACACATAGAATGTAGCAGTATATTGTATTACTAATGTTTGTCCTATGAGTACAAGAGAAGTCAATGCTAGAAAATATTTTCAGGCCATCGGTGCTGCTACTCTTCCATTGTACTCCCTTGCTCTTTGCCACTGCCATGCACTGCTGCCCTCTGCCACTGTTGCTCTGCCTTGGAGCCAGCTGTGCATGGACTGAAACCTCCAGTGACTGTGAGCTAAATAAACCTTTCCTTTCTTCATTTTGGATGTTGGGTATTTGCCCCAGTTATGAGAGAAGAGTAACTGAGTCAGACTTTGGTACCAGAGAAGTGGAGTCAGTGCTGTGGCTAAGCTTGATCTTGTGGATTATGAGTTTTGGGGAATGGCTTACGGGAAGAGATAGGAAAGGTTTGGAAGGTCGTCTTCTTGCAAAGTGCTAGAGCAGCTTCGGCTGTTCTGTTTGGGAGATTCTAGTCATAGCTCAGAAGACCAGAAGGCTGATAGAAAACCAACCTGTAAGGACCAGGCTCGGGCGGTTTCTGATGGGAAGAAAGACTGCATTGGATGTTGGACTCTCGATGGTTTGTGCTATGTCTTGGTAGAAAGTCTATCTGAATTTTACTTTTGTCCAGAGACTGCCTGAGATCTGGCAAAAAATATGTCAAAGGAGTCAGATATTTAGTGAGTAGCATGGCTGCAGTTGGAGGCTTTTTGCCAGATCCATGTTGAGAATCAAGAGCAAAGCGCCCAGGAGAATGGTTTAAAATATGAGTTTGGCCAGAAAGGAAGCTCCAAGAAAGCTGTGGACTGCAAAGAGAGAGCTGAGAGAATCTCCATTGCTGGGAAGGAATCAAAGAATCAAAAGGATGGCCTGAGGGCATCACAGGAGGTGGCAGGTCTCCACCCTTTGCAGGCTCAGAATTGGAAGGGAGAGAGACTTTGTCCTCAGGAGAAAGCTGCAGAGCCTCATGTTCCAGAATGGTGGCATTGGCCACACCAGGTTCCAGAATGGCTCTGACATGGTGAATTTGTTCCTTGGAATCAGGGTCAGAGTTCTGAGTGATCCAGGCACTCAGCCCCTATAACCAAGAGAGAAGAAAGCCTGGCTACTGCTCCAGTTGGCAGCAGACCTTGGCATTATCCACGTGACATTGGTTTTAGGTGCATTCGCAATGCAGGCTTTCACCTAGATTTCAGAAGAAGGCCTGGGAGGCCAGGCAGTGTGCCCCTGAGAGAGCAGCATGTAAATCTGTGAGTGAGAAGCCTATTCTGTGGAGACCCCAGAAAAGCCAGAAAAGTGGATCATCTAAGAGAAACTGCAAGGAGGGAGCAAAGGCCAGCCTAAGACAGGAATCATGGGAGCTACAACCAGAAGAAGTGCCATAGGGGTGGAGCCACATGTAGCCCACAATTTGCCACAGATTGCTTCAGACGTTCCACACAGAACTACAGGATTTAATGTTTGTCCTGTTGGATTTTGGACTTATGTTGCTTCCAATGCTTGGCATCCTGCTGTGTGTACCTTTCGGAATGGTAATGTTTATCTTGTGCCTTTGAACATCGGAAATATTTAACTTCTCTTTTCTATAGGGACTCACAGCTAAGGGTTTGCCTTAGGTCTTGGAGGCGACTTGGGACTTGGACTTTTCAGCAGTGCTGAAACTGTTCGAACTTTGGCAACTCTTATAGATGGACTAAAATATGTTTTACACAAAGGATGAGCATGAGAGTTTAGGGGTCCAGGAGTGGAATGTTATAGTTTGTGTCGAGTTGTTCCCCCAAAGCCTCATGCAATCTTAGGGCAGAGACTTCTAGAGTGTGAGATTAACTCACGATCCGCTGTGATTATGGTTCTTAGTACTGCTGGGATTACGGGTATGAGTGCTACACCCAGCCTGGGGCACAGAGCCTGAATGCAATTTAAGAGAGACAGACTTCTCTCTGTTGCTGCTCCTCCTCCCTTTTGCTCTCTGCTCTTTGCTGCCACCCTGGAAGGCTGCTCTCTGCCCTGTGCCACTCTGCCTTGGAGCCAGCTGAGTATGGACTGAAACTCCCAGTAACTGTGAGCTAGATAAACCTTTCCTAAAAAAAAAGAAAGAAAGAAAGAAAGAAAGACAGCCGGGCGTGGTGGCACACGCCTGTAATCCCAGCACTCGGGAGGCTGAGGCAGGAGGATCGGTGCGAGTTCGAGACCAGCCTGGGCTACAAAAGTGAGCTCAAGGCCAGCCTGACCTGCATAGAGAGACCCTGTCTCAAGAAGACAAAAGAAAGAAAGAAAGAAAGAAAGAAAGAAAGAAAGAAAGAAAGAAAGAAAAGAGAAAATATTTTCATAGAATTTAAAGTATTATAAAGCAGAGAGCAACATAATCTGGTCATCTTCTTAGACAGCGAAAGATAGTTGATAACATTTAACATTTAATAATGATCTTGTGTGTCAGGAGTTAGAGCAGAGCACAAAAGGGACAACTGGCCTCTGAGCCCCAAGAACGGGGCCAGCAGGAGTGACTCAGTGGGTGCAGGTAACTGGACCCACTGGGTACCTGAGCCTTTGGTTGTCACGTGCTCCAAGGTCTCCTGGGGCACCTCCATGTGCTGGAATGGCTATTTCCATTATACAAGACTTTAATGAAATAAGACTAAACAAAGTGCAACTACGTTGATTATCAATAAGTTCATTATTGCCAACAGCGCATATTAGTATTCATGATATTACCTTCCCTACAATTAAAACACAAAATGAAAATAACAGCTCACTTGGCTATTGCATTCTTGGTGTTAACTTCGTTTCAATTTAAATAGCAATGTTCCTAATGATTAAAAGTATTCAGTTCCTTCACATGTGGTCTTTGGCCATTCCTTTCTTTTTCTCTTGGCATGGCATGTGGTGCCAAGGATTGAACCACGGTCCCTGCATGCTTGCCTAAGCAGGCTCTAGACTGCTGAGCTATCTCACTGGACCTTTTTGGCCATTCTTACTATTCTTTCTGAAGTGTCCATTCAACATTTTTGCCCATTTTTCTTAGCTTATGTGACAGATTCCATAGCTGATCAGTGCCCTAAGCAGATGTTGGGTCAGTTGTGTACCCTTGCCTGATATGGGTACATATGACTGGCTCTTTTGGTGACCTCGTGATGCTCTTGAGAGAAGACAGAATGACTAACATTGCCAATACTGAGCAGACAATCCTCCTAACAAAACTATCTCTACAAATCTTCTGGCTTTGGGTCCTTCAATACAGAGTCTTCCACTTCGAGAATGTGAGACTTTATTTCTGGATCTTTCTGGTCACCTGTTGACCTGGGCTGGCACAGGCCACATGGATGTCCAACCAGCAGACGGTCACTGTGAGTAGTTATCATGATCTTTGTTTAAGGGCAAGAGTCTTCCCGTGCCTATTTTACAGAGGGGGAAAAATATCCCTAACAAGCAAACTGCAAATAAGGATTAGCAGTAATCAATTCTATAAGTAAAGTCAGTTCTCAGGAGTCTACGAAGCCCTTCCCTTCCAGGCTTTGGTGTGACAGCACCTGCTGGGACCCACCCACCATGGACACGGTAGGTGGATGATGTGGAGGTGCTGCAAATGCGCAATGGATGGAAATGCTTCTGTCTCTTTAAGTCATCATCAGGGGCCCTCCCTGAGCTTCCTGAGCTGTGAGGCCCAGCCACTTCCTCTGCAGGCCTCCAGGGGAAAGAGCCTCCCGCACTCACACAGAAGGGAAAGCAGGAGCTCAGGGCATCTCAGAGCCACTTCAGAGCCTGTCACCAGGAAAGGTGAGCGTGAGCCTGGGAGCTGGGAGCTGGGAGCTGGGTGGGCACTGGAAGACCAGAAAGGCTGTGGCCCCTGGAGGAGGCTGCCGGCTCAGGCACCTGTATTCTACAAAGTTCCCTGTGGGGGGTCAGGATGTGTGAGCCAAGATCCTGCTTCTCAGATCATGCTTCTAAGATGTCCACTTCAAGTTTCCAACAGTAAGCTCAGAGGAAGTTTTAGGAGCATCTTCCCTAGTACACGTATTCTTGACGGGGAGTGGGGGTAAGGACTTCCTTTTCTCATGCTTCCTAAATACAGGGAAGTGTGTGCTATTTGCACTCCAGGAACAAAAAGCATTCAAAAGACACTGAACATTCCCCAAGTTGCATATCCACAAAAGCAAGAGATTTCTGTATTCCCATAAGCAATCTAACCTTGAGAGAAAATTTCATGGTGACAAGTGTGGGCACTGTCCCAGCTGCTCCTCCTCATCTACAGTAGAGGGTCTTCAGGAGACACCTCAGAGTAGGAAAGGGTTCTTCAAGCCATTTACCTGCATGTCCTTTAAATATCTGTGCCCTAATTCAAGCTTCTCCCGCTCCATCTACAGAGATACCTCACATGTACACTGGTATTCAAAAAGTAACAGAGCGGTGGGCAGACTGTGTCAGAAACATCCCAGTCATTGAATCTGAATCTCTGAAAATGGGTCCCAGAAATGTCAGTTTTGACAAAACACTCCCATCATTAGAAAGCAATAGGTTTACGAGGCAAGGAACTCGATGACCTTTGAGGCTTCCTTAGATTATTATTTTTTTTTTGCCCTTAGATTATTATCATTTGGAATTCTACCTGTTTTGAACTCCTAAACAATAAGACATTTTGGAGCCTGGCAGGATGGCTCAGTGGTCTAAAGCACCTGCTTAGGAAAGCTGCAGGGACCGCGGTTCGATCCCCGGCACCACATGCTGCGCCAGCCCTGCCCTCAGGGCAGGCTGAGCCAGCCATAAAAATAAATAAACAACCAAAAGTTCTGAAACAAGAAAAAAATTTAATTTAATTTAATTTAAAAAACAATAAGACATTTTTATCAGCCCAGATTTCAGCTGTGTATACTTCTCTCTTAAAGACTGTTTCAAACCAGTACCCACTGCAGACTGTGGAAAGCTCCAACCCGAGCTCCTGCCAGAACCTTTCCCATTTTCCTATCCAGCAGGACTTTGCGCTTCAGCCAGGCTCTGGTTCTTAGCTCTGCATCCTGTGGCCATTGCTTCATTTCTGCTCTATCAGTTATAAAGTTGGGGTGAACTTTACTGAAGGCTTTGGGCTAAGCTAACTGGGTGAACTTGTACCCAGAGTCTCTTGGCCACAGAGAAGTTTTTCAACCGACCTCTCTGCTTTGCTTCTCATATGGAACCAACAGGGGAAAATCATACCACCTGCAGTCATCAGGGTGGGAGCCATAAAGAGGAAGAACGTGAGGTGAGGCTGAAGTGCAGACAAGAACTGAGACGCAAGGGTGGGAGGGGGTCAAGAGTCTCAAGGGAGAAAGGATGGGGTGGGTTCGAAGGACCCTGAAGTCTGTTTATGTGGAATTGCTGACTGTGTGGGAATTAACTGGCAATAAGGCTGGAGCCTACGGAGAATTTTTTAATCTATAGCTATGCATTGTGTGGAGTCATTGTCATCAATTTTTTTTTGATCTGAAGCATACCCTAAAAATCAAATTCAAGCTCACAAAATGTTCTCATGGCATAATTATGGCCCAAAGTCAGAATGTTGGTCAAGACTCATTTTCGAAGGACAAAAGATATTTCTGTGGTCCCATATGCGATCTAACCTTGGAATGAGCTGCAGTGTGACAAGTCTCGATACACCTGAGCTCTTTCAGGTTCCAGATGACCCCCAACTCATCATGATGTTATTTGCAGAAACTCATGTTATCCCTTAAGACCAATTAACAGTTTCCTGTAGTTGGTCATGTGTAGTTACCTTCTCTGTAACCACCTGCTCTTTACCCTAAGCATATGTGTGCAGACCCTTACAGGCAGGAGCCATATCTGATCCCTTTGGTGTGCCCCCAGCCCTTTGGGCAGCGTAGATGTCATGATCGTTTGCAAGAAGAACACATGAACTAGAATAAACCATGTTTGGGACTCTTTCAGGGAAGATGGGAAGTCGGAAGATAGCAAGGGATGAAGAAAGCGCCTATGGTAAGGATATCTCTGTGACATGACCTTCCCCCAGGGTGTCGGAGTCCCTTCCTGGTTCTCATGGGGAGTGAAGGGGCCATAGGTCCAGCCATAAAAATGGCTTCTGGAACAAAGAGAGTGATCCAGGGCTGCACTTGGGCTTCATTCATTGGAGAAGGGGGAGTGGCATGTGAAAGGGGATTGTGGGAAGAAGGTGAGCACTGTGAGCTGGGCTAGGTAGGAGGCCTGCACTCACCTCTGCCATATTCAGAGATATGCAAAGGAAGTAATTTGCATTATGCTATTGAGATAGCATCTAATATTTTGGGGATCTGGTGCTTCAGCTCTGATGTGTAATCTTTCAAGCTCCAGGAAGTCATAGCCTCTATCTTGAGGCTCGATCCCAGCTGACACCATGGAGCATTGGCTGTTCATCCTGCTATCAGGGAAACACGCATACCATCTTCAAAAATTACCACCAGCACCTCATCTAGACCAGTACACACTCCTTAAGGCCAATTGAGAGGATGATGAGAAGTCTTAGCCAGCTCTGTACATTTCAGTACGAGGGAATAGGGTCAGGCTCAGTCAAAATGGAGACATTTGCTCTTCTTTCAAGGAGAGCTGCTCAGGTGGTCCTCAATACAGGGTAAGAGAGGAAGAGTAAGGAAGAGAGTGGAGTTCACCCAGAACCAAACAAACATGGAGAAAGCCCAGGGCCTCAAGGCTGGCAGAAAACAGCAGGGGCCTGGGACATGCTTTTGTGAGATGTTCTTCCTTGACTCCCTACCCCCTGCCCTTCAGTTCCTCTAGGATGCAGTGGACATAATAAGCCTGCTCTGGTCTCCACAGAGAGAACACAGAGTACCTGAGTGAGAATCACTCAGGGGATCCTCAGGTACAGAGGATCGCAAAGAAAGTGCTAGAGTGAGCACGGCTTATGGGAAGGCTGTGTCGAAGGACAAGATTAAAGGCTTTCTTTCTTAGGGAACAGGCTTAACAGAGATGGGAAAAGGAGGAGGAGGGAAGCAGGGAAGGAATAAGGAAAGTGACCTTACTCTCAAAAACCTCACGAAGTTGATGTGACTTTAGCCCTCAAAGAGAAGTTGGTTTAACTGATGCCTGCAGTATGATCACAATACACGGTGCATGCTTACATTAAAAACTCGTCATAGTAAAACACATTACATTCATCCTCTTCAAATGCTCCCCCTTGTAATGGATCCGTCGGCTCTGCCATTCTTGCCTCTCTCTGAAGCAGCTCTGGAAGTCCTCTTTCCCGAGGGCCTATGAGCTGTGATGACAAATATTGTAAATGCTGCTGCCTGTGCCGGCCAACAGAAGGGCAGGCTCCTTGGTAAAACATTACCACGAGTCCTCCTCTGTCCTGTTCACTGGGCTGGCACCCCGTAACTTCCACCTCCTGCCCAAAGTCAACTGGACGTAAACAGTGGATGCTCTGACTCTGTCCAGGACATCCAGGCAGCCACACAGTGCAACTAAAGAGGCTTTGAAAGTGGCCAGAATGATGGGATCAGTGTGCCCCAAGTCAGAAGGGAGATTCTGAGGGCAATTCATAGCAATCAATGTCTTTGACGGTAATAGATATTTTTCATTGATGCGTTCACCATATTTGTTACTCACACTTGGTACGACTGTAACGTTTTGCACTTCCAGCCTCCAGTGACAACCTGGGGTCCCTGCAGGAGTCTCAGCTCAGGCTCATCTTGGTGGGCAAAACTGGCACCGGCAAGAGCGCCACGGGAAACAGCATTCTGGGCCACAGGCGCTTCCTCTCCAGGCTTGGAACCACAAGCGTGACCAGAGCCTGTGCGGCTGCCAGCCGGAAGTGGGGCCAGTGGCACGTGGACGTCGTGGACACCCCAGACATTTTCAGCTCAGAAGTCGATATGACAGACCCCGAGTGCGTGGAGAGAGGGCGCTGCTACCTGCTGTCTGCCCCCGGGCCACACGCACTGCTCCTGGTGACCCAGCTGGGCCGCTACACTGCCCAGGACCAGGAAGCATT